>OY998129.1:19099868-19363278 GCA_963921915.1 Hyposoter dolosus | reverse complement strand
GTGACTAACATCGGACAAAAAGAAAATAAAGGAAAGTTACGAGGCGAGAGAAAAACTCTTCGTCATTCCTTCGACACCCCTGCCGCAAAAAAAAAAATACAAAAAAAAATTTACGAGTGAAACTCGTTGCAGCGTATTATGACGCTCGAAACAAAAACCGTTTACATGACCCAATTAAACTCTAACGACCTCTGCATCGGAGATGAGGGCTCGATTGTAATAATTTCATGTACACACCGAGACTAAAAAGAATTAAAGGGAAACCAAAAATTAAACAAATTTATCCAAAAAAAACTTGAGAGACTGACACATCGAAAGAATAACGAGTTTTTCTGAATATTGTTGAGAAAAAAAAAACAAAAACAACAAAAAAAAAACAGTCACACTTTGTAAATACGGGAGTTTTGCGTGAACGAAATGATGAAATTATGACGCTGCATGCGATGTTGGAATCGTCAAAAAAAAAAAAGAAGCAAAATTGTAAACGTGAAATCGCAAGCGACACACGAAAGATTTTTTTTTCATTTCGTCAAACAATTTTCGTTGAAATGTTCGGGATAACGATAACGGTGAAGCATTACATTTTTGTATGCCGAAAGTGCGAAGATAATCGGTAAACAAAACAGAAAATAAAACTAGAGCGCGCCCATAAAATGTTGTGGCGAGGAATGCGAGAGATTCGAAGGGGATGCTGACGGGAAAACGAGAGACGTTTCTCATTGGATGGCTCCAAGGAAACAACTATTTTCCGTTCATTAAGATGAAATGAGCAGGTATCAAAGTTATAGTAATTCGAGGGTGAGAGTGAAATAAGATAAAAGAACGTGCGTAAAGAGGAAATACACGAAATAGATAGCACAGCAAGCTCCATTCGACGAACCGAAGGAAAAATAAAGAAAACATTCGAGTCACGAATCTTGCAGAGTTTCTCAACGAAGATCCCTTGGGTTGCTCTCATATCGTGTGTAACACATAAGCTCCCTTCGGATTGTGCGTGTTTCCCAGTTCCTTGAATCATCGTGGACGCAGCGAGACAGCGAGAGGAAGAAAGACAGAGACAGAGGGAGAGAGAGAGAGAGAGAGAAGGGGGGGGGGGGGGGAGAAAAAGCAAAAAAAGCTCTCCCTCCTGTTCGCAAGTAATCATCGGGTCGCTAGAGTTTTTTTCCATTGGTTTCGATCTTCGACGCGAGTTGTTGTGCATCAAAAAATAGATGGAGAGAGAGCATCAAAGAGAAGAGAAAAAGAAAAAAACAAAGTATCGCTCTAGGCTCTCACGTATCTGTCTTTTTCAGTCCCTTGAGGGACAACAAACGCGGGGTAATTTATTAGTCGGGTAAGTGGAGAAAAAGGAAATAACGAGAAGCAGCGTTTCTCAAGTGTCTTTGAGCCGCGTTCACTTATATCCATTCGCGTTGGTAAACAAAAGCGAGAACAAGAAAAATAAAATACCGAAGAAAGAAATCAACAAACATTTACGAATCCTGTGGCTTTGTCACATGGATTTTCGGAACTTAATGAGTTCGAAAGGCACGCACGTTTGAGTGTGTATCGAAAGATGTGGCTCCCGCCGGCAGTGCCCTGGTATGTGGTCGGGAAGCGAGCCCTAAGTTAAGTGCGATCGAAACTAATGCATCGAGAGCGCACAGCAAGACGAGTCAATAACCAAAACAGATGAAATAAATACGAAGTGTTATACGAACGCAATCTTTTCGAGGGAGGTAAAAAAAAGAGAGCAGGGACTCGGTACAATTTTGGAGCAACCAAAAGTATTGAAGCAAAGAAGAAAAAAAAGCAAAAAGCGAAAGGAAAAGCTCGAGGAAAAAGGTAGAAAAACAAGTCTCGGGTTGCAGCCGAGTGGGAAAAGTTTTAGATCAAACGGAATGAGTTGCGAAGCAACTCCTGAGCAAACTGATTATCATTTCATTATTTTGTTTTTTCCTGCCTCTTTCCAAGACTATGTAACGTCGACTTGAAAAGAGCGAATGGGATGAGCAGTAGTCAGTGAACGGAGACAGAGAGAAAATGCAAAAACAAATAAGCAGCTCGTAAAACATAAATTGTACCGCGGCGTATCGAGTTCAAAGTCGTAAACGTAGACAAAGATCGAGAACGAACTATTGCTATGCCCCGTGTTACTCGGGTGTTCACCATATATGCATAGTCTCGATACGTCCATGTAATTATATGCGCTTATTCAAGGCTGTGGTGCTTGCTCAAACGCAATGGCCTTTTTCGTGACCGATATTCCGCCATTCGTTCTGCAAGGTTCGAACAACGCGTGAATAAGAAAATATTTCATGCAAACTGTAATCGTGACTGTAACAAAAACCCAAGAAGCCAACCACCTAGTCATACATTTTGCAAGAACATTATTGAAAAAATGTGCCGATCGAATTTACGAAAATAAAAGCCAAATGAACATCAACAAATTGAACAATTTGGTCAATCAATTCTTCGCTCAATCTGACCTACTGACGTATGACGTATTTTTATGATTCACTTAAAAAAATCGTCACAACGAAAAAGCGATTGAGGGGCTGGAACGAACAAACAAAATGTGAACAAAAACAAAAGAGAAATAACAGAAAATAATACGAGGCGAAATATTTGAAATTCGGTGCGAACAAGAATCTGCACATAAAAAAAAAAAAGTTCATTCAACGTTACAGCGCTGTTCGAAGTGCAAGGAACGATGAAAGAATTTCGTCGGCAGGCGGAAGTTTTTATTCCTTGCACTTGGGCAAATAACCTATGCCAACCGAACGGCATACAATAATGAACGAGCTTCGTAAAAATAATGCCTATACGTTTATCAGTGAATAGACAGCATTTCCGTGAAGTTTCTATCCCGGTATATACATATACAAAAATATATACAGAATGGGAACAGTATAGAAATGTCGTATAATATGCCCGAGCATAATTCCATCTTTCCACGTTCCTTTTATTCTATTCCTTCATTCCATCCATACGACAGCTGCCATTACATCGTTCTGTTATTTTTTTTTTTTTCCCCCAACTCCTCCTCCCTTTTTGCCTTCGAGCAATGGTGCAACTTGTGGAAACGAATAAAAAAAAAAAACCTCGGAAATACCGTAGGCTGGAAAAAAAAATAGACACATATCCATTTAAATAAATAGGTATGTGTGAGAATGAATTCAAAAAGTACAAGGAATGCGAATTGTCAGAACACGACTCACGAAGTCATATAAAAACAAATTTTTTATATTTACAGAGAAAGAAAAAGAATTGTTGTTACGAAGAGTTAGAGGTTTTTCATTTTTAACCCTCCTGGAAGGGTCGTGGAAAGAGAGAAGGGGGTTTTGGGGTGTGTACAAGATTCTTGATATCGCGACGTGAACATGTAAGAGGTTTTTTCCGCCAAGATGAGGAACGATAAATTCGAATCACGGTGAAGTCTCGGGAGGAAAAGAGGAAAAGACGAGACGAGTCGAGAGGAAGAGAAAAAAGGGTGGGAAAGAGGTGTCTTGTACGAGTAGAGACGAGAGGAATAAAAAGTCGAGGACGATTTTACAGATTGCGAGAGAGATGTGCTCCGTTCGGTAGATATCTTGACGTCGAAACTCCGAACGTTACGTGTGTGTATATAAAATGTATATCAGAGCTTTTCGACTCGCGTTTTCGCGGTGCGAGGAAAAAAGATCGATGATGCACGGGAGCTTCGATCAGTATTGGCACGTGAAATCCACTCGGTGAATCTCTCCATATATACAAATACAGAGTGACACAAAAGTTGGTTTGAAAATTTGGAGGATCGGTAGATCGCGACATCGTGACCAGGAAAGACTACGACCGTTTTTTTTCTCCTTACGCCGCTGATGAGAACATTACATTCGTAGCAACCAGTCGTTCTCTCCGAGGCATTCGAACTATCCATTGGAGTGCGATCGCAACTTTTGGGACGTTCTATATACACGTATACAAATATTCGAACATGCGTGGTTTTGTATAACCACAGATTTCCGATATCCCAAGTGCATTTATGTGCACGAGATACGTTCGTAGGGTTGAGCAAAAATCTGTTTTGAATTATTTCGAGGATATTTCAGGATTTCGCGAAGAAGAAGATTTGGCGTAACGAAAGATCGTCAGATTTTGACGGTAATGCTGTGTATACATAAAACTTGATTTCAACGTATCGTAGGGGGTGAAAAGAGAGGAGACGAGAAGGAGTGATTGGATAAAATGAGTCAACGATACCGCAGTTGCCCTTATCACTATTCAAACATATTTCTATATATTCCTCCCGTCTTGCCTATTCGACCGTACAAATGTGAAAAATTGCATGTGAAATCCCTGGATGTTTAATCGACCACGAATGGCTCAATTTTCTCGTATCGATTTGAGGTTCGTCATGATAAACAAACGAACTGATTTCTGCATAAAAACAAAGTATCTACAAATAACCGTGGGACACAAGGTCGTAGCGTTCTTTCAAGTAATAAAATTTTCATAATTTTCCATATCCACAGTTATTCAAAAATCCGTAATAAACGGTCAAATAAAAATATTCTCACGATTTAATTGTTTCGAAATGGTTAATTGTGATTTTCACTGCGATAACGAATGAGCATTAAGCACCAAACTATAGAAACTGTCTTCCACGTTAAATATATCGTATACGTGCAACATGCACCGGAAAATATTTAACATACACATCGATGTTTTCATCCAACAAAGTCGTAAGCATTCACCGATCGTACGCGAGAACTCTATGATTATTGTTTTTCTACATTCACACATATTAGATACGCTGCTGCGATCGGTTGGATCTCGAGTGTCTCTCGGTTGACTCATAGGCCTCGGCAAGTGATCGCGCAGGTGCATAATATATCATATTCATCATATATATTTTTCCTTTCTCAAGGCGATGAGAACATCGTGGGAGAAATTTGAGACACACAATGTATGGCGAATATATAAGACGAATAGTTTTATATAAATGTGTGCGTCAAAGGTGGAGCATTGTTTCGTCAAACACGCGTCGTTTATTTCCCATCACAAAAGTTTATATTTATTATATTCAACAGTAAAGCTTGCTGATTGGAGCTGAATAAAAGGCTCAAAAGTGATTTTGCACACTCTCTGTACATTGAATACGTCGGAACGTTGAAGCTCCTCTCTGCACGTACGTTTCACGTATTTTCAAACATTAGCGAGAGTTATTCATGAAGATTGGTTTGTCTGGCCAACTCGTAAGGAGCACGCACGTTGCTTCACACTGGGAAGATTATTTTCCTCTGTGAATAACGGTGGATTTTGTGTATTCGACGGACCGGAATCGCTCGGTTATACAATCGCGTAATATTTTAATTATTCAAACACTAATTAACCATATTTGCACTTTTAATGCTAATTGAAACGGTCCAAGTCGAATTCTTCACTAAACACGCTATTTCGTTCAGTGCAGATTAGCGGAGACGCTGAAATAAGAAATATTCGACACGATCAAGTAACCAAAAGTGCTAAGACAGTCAAGAATATCGCGAAGGAAATAACTCTCACTTGTACCGAAAAAATTCTTAGCTGCATATTGGAGAAAAACTAGCGAAGCTTGTATAAGAATTTATTTTGTTAAGAAGTCAAAGAAAAAAAAAAAAACTGTCAATTTTCGCGTATCGGAATTATTCGTATCAATGAAAAATGGTCACATGTGTGTATTGTTTGATAAATCTGAGTCAACGGAACACAAGCGTGCGTCATGACGTGTCAAATTGAGCGTTATCGCGTTTGGATTATCTCAGCAGTTGATAAACTCATTCTGAGCGACACTAAAAACTCATTTGCACCTTTTTTCACCACACACGTGCATCCGCAGACTATTCACTGAAAACAAAATTTTGTTGAAAAAGATCGATATTTTGTTCGATACGTTCGACTAAACGTTTTTTTTCAATATTACCAAAAATTGTGTCATTGCAGCAAGAAATATTTTAGAAAGTCTCTACGGAAGCAAATTTTTGTCGTTCCACTCGTAAATTCTTTCAGAAACCAAAAAGTAACAAAAATTTTGAAATTGTCAAAAAATATTAAGTTTATCGGATTCAAGAAAATATCGACGATTTTCAACAAAATTTCATTCCCAGTGTTCCTAAAGCAGAAAATCTTTTTCCTTCGCCGTAATCGCGTAGATTTACACATTGCATGACAAAAAGATGAAATAATAATAATGATAAAAATAATAATTGTAATTACGGAATGACCCAGTGGAATGAAACGAATATGTCGATATTGCTGTCGCAAGAGATACCGTTTTTTAGAGGATAATTCGTATTGATAAATAATCACGTTTAAACACGATGGGAGGAAGTACACTACAGGTGTGCCCCAGGGTTGTTGGTGGCCAAGTTCTCGAGTGACGTTACGATCGAAACGGTTATAGGCAACCCATATGGGCAATAAGCTCGGTGAAATCGCGTTCGCGCCCGAGGCAAAAGTTGTAACACATTTTCCAGCATAAGCGTTCATATGTACACGAGGAAAAAGAAATAAAATAAAAAAATAAAAATAAAATAAAAATAAAAAAAAAATGCTGAGGGGAAGGAAGAGAATGGCTTCAAGAGCGATAACGTTCTTGCAAATTGACCGGGATCCTCTTACTTCGACGCAATAAAAACACAAATTATCCGTTTACGTATGACTACAAATCTGAGGGGGGAAAAAGTTTGTTCGTCTGTTTATTTTGCTACTGACAACTCGAAAACTAATGAAATGGATTTCACTGAATATTCCACACGGTCTAAAAGCTCACAAGCCACCGTAGACGTCGGGCTGTCTTGCCTTGAAAAAAAAGAGCCCGCTCTGATGGAGTGTTGCTTGAGAGGTGGAGAAGGAAAATAATGCTGAGCCATTTTCGAAAATTTCTCGATTTTTAAAACATTTTTTTACGGTCTAGTCTCCGTCGGGTTTCCGGAGTCATTGATTACAATATTTTCAGCAATCGTTTGAGAAATTCATTTGTTTTTAATCAAAAATTCAAAAGTTTACTACAAAAACGGATGAAATGATTTTATTCTATTCATCCTGTCATATATATTTTTTTCTATATTTCTAAAACGTCAATTTTTTCAGACGTTGGAAAAAAAAAAGTTGAACAATTATCAGTATGAACGATTAATTTTGACAAAGTAACTTTTTAACAGAGACTAAACTTATTCCCCATTCACATCCTTCGTGAGACCGTAAAAATGTTATTTTTATGGCAAATATAGCCTGAGAACGGAATACTCGAGAACAAAGCTAGCAGACCAAAGTTGGCGAAACAACGTTGGACAGGAGTCCCAAGGGTGAGAGATGGAGAATAGAAAAAGAGAGGGAGAGAGAGAGAGGATGAAGCCCGGGGGCGTAAAACACCCCTGATGTGTGTACGAGGATTTCGAAGCTTGACCTTTACCCCATACCGCTGGGGGATGTAGAAACATAACTGAGAAACACTAAGGAAAACAGAAATAGAAGAAAAAAAAACGAGAGGGAGGAACAAAGACCTGTAGCTTACGGAGACAAAAAAAGGCGCAATTCTCGCATCATTTTTCGTGGCTTTTCATATATTCTTTATTTTATATATTCTTTCGATATTTTTGGCATTTATTTTTAACCACGCGTTCCCTACTTTTCAAAATTTGTTCTTCAACTGTCTCTTCAAATATTTATATGGAATGTTCCATTATATACCCCATTCTGATGTGTTTTCCAGAATCATGAATTATTGCGCACATCAATTTTTTTCAACTTTGCTTCGAACCACTCTTCCCTCAACGACACCCCAGAGAGCCGAATCAGTTAAGAAGGTTTTGCCAATTCCCATAACGAAGAAACTGATTGCAAAAAAAAAGAAAACTTGACAATTTTGAAAAAAAAAAAAAAAACATCGATTCAGCGGCAAAGTCGGGGAAAGGCGAGATTTTCGGAGAGATGAGAACTGTGAAAAAGTGAACGTGAAAAGTTAGTCTGCAGAGGTAATCTCGTAACTCAAACGATCCCCCGAAAGCAAAGGAAAAAAAATGAAGAAGTGAGGGAGAGGGGAAAGGGTCGATGATCATGACACGAAATAGGTCTGATGGTTGCCGTCTAAGGGACCGAGGCACAACCTGTTCCGAGGTAATAAAAGAAACAGAGGAGAAAAAAAAACATGAAAAGTCGAAGAAAGAGAAGTAGTAGTGAAGAAGGAATAAAAAAAAATAAAAAATAAAACCAGTCGAGCTACGACGTGGGGCGTGCTCGATCCATGGAACAATGCAGGATGATCGAAGCAGGCACCTGCACAACACAAATGCGCACACATGCCCTCACGTAAGCACACCTGTAACCCTCGTCTATCGTCATTTTTCGTTGAACCTGTCTCTAGATTCTTTATCTCTCTCGTTTCCAAAGATCCATCTCTTTCTTATCCACAGTCTTTCTTATTCCAGAGGAATCCCTCAAGCCTATTTTCTACCTGGATCCTCCGACTTGGCTTGCCTCCGAGCAACAACGAAGCTAACACGCTAGAGCCGACTCTCGACTCACGACCCTGACCAGCGACTGGAATATCACACGAATTTTTCTCAACGCGGACCCACGCGCAAGAAACCTGCACGACGACGAGGGCATTGAATAAAGGGAAACGTGAGATGTGGAGGAAGGTTTGTTAAAATGTGGGTAAAAGGGTAAGATAGGAAAAGCATCAAAAGAGAAAGAATAAACGTCAGCAAAGATTGTTAAATCACTGTGAAAATGATCGATCATCCATTCCCAAAGAGTATCGCTTGTATAAATGCCAAACGTAGATTTCAACATGCACGTTCAGCGATAACCGAAAACTTTCCCAACCGACGCTGAGATAAAAGCATAAAGAAAATTTAACGATTACATTCAAGCAACCAACGTTCCAACTCTCATCGTTCCACACTTTCCAATGGCAAATCTTAAAAATCTTTCCAATTGATCATAAATGAATGAGGATAAAAATATTTTTAAAAAAACCCAGTGATCCATCGTTCAAATGTCAATTCTCATCGTCTCGACACACGACAATCGCATGAGAATATGATTAGCTTTGCAACTTTGGTACGACTGATAAAAAGTCGAATGAAAAGAAAACAACACTGCCAAAAGAATCAAATAAGAGAACCTTGACCCTAAGAGAAATCACTATTTCGTGTCTGAGAATATAAAAAATTGAGTCAAATAAAAGTCAACCCTATTGAGGCTTTTATAAACCGTACGGATTCGTGCAAACAATTGAAAAAAAAAAAGTGGTGGTCACAACCAACTTGTAATTACCAGGCTAATATGCATTTTCATTTGAATTTGGTACAATAGGTACGAAGCAAGCGACGCAGGTGGCACGGTAAGGTTCTCGTGTGTCGCGGGGAATAAAGAGGAAGTCGGAAGGCTGCGACCCCCCACACTAACGCACATACATGGGACATGAGAATACACGCAGAGGCTTTTGAGAGATCCTATTATATGCAGTAGGCATTAAATCGATCGTAAAGAGAAGAGAAGAGGAGAAGAAGGAGAGGACGAGGAGGAGGAGGCAGAGAATCGAAGGGTAACAGGAAGAGCGGAGAAGGCTGGATTCTGTACAGACAGAGGGAAAATCTGTGACTGTAGGGTATAGAGGGCTTTAGCACATGGAAATGTAACATGTGTCGCGATCGAATATGCATAGAGAACGACGCAAGTCAACGTGCAAATAGTAATATGCAGGAATGAGTCGTTTCCAATGGAGAGCTGAATGTGTCTCGTCGTTCTCGTCTGGCAATTAGTTCGAGGCATTGGTACGACACGCGTGTATGTATAAACGTCTCGTACTGTGTTAACATATGCCACTTGGTAAGAACAAGGAAACGCGATGAATAAAAAGCAAAACGACCAAAGGAGAGGGAGAGAAAAAAAAGAGAGTGTTAGCGTGTTCGATGTCAAACGCATTTTTCAACGACGTCGAGAGGCGACTCCGATAGCCATGGCAGCACGAATAATTAGCCATGCCCGCTGAGAACCTCGTGTTACGACATAAGTCTCTCGCATAACAACGAACACGTCAGTGAGTAAAGATAATGGAAAAAGGACTGAAAAATAAATATGAGTACGAAAACAATTTCGAAAGCTAAGGCCAGAATCCTTATACAGACAAAAAAAAGGTGAATGGAAAATAAAAAGGAATGACATCGAGCTGGATACAAAAAAGTAGCAAAACATGAAAAATCCGGATGAAAAAAAATCAAATCTAGGGACAAGAATGAAATAACCTAAAGACTGAGATGCAGAGGGACACGAAAGTATGAGCCAGAAAACGGGATTAAGAAGAACTGCAAAAAATGGAACAAGAATAACGACTGAGGGAAGAAAAACAAAATAAAAATAAGACGTAGTTGTGATTGACTCGGGCGAACGTATTCATTCACGTTTGTTTACTAACCCAGATAGACGTTCTTTGCGCCACGTGTTCTGAGGGTGTAGGATTTCAAATGGTACAGGGCCAAAAGTCCGTAGCAGCCTCCTTGCGATTGTGCCCGCGCGAGATGGCATCAATTTTTTTTTTTTCTAGGCTCTCGCCTTACTGGCCGATGCCCCGATCCCCGAAGAATCTCTCGTCTACCTCTTCGCGCCGCTTGTCGAAAATATTTCTTTTACCGAGTGCAGGAACATTTTATTTCTTTGCTTGTTCGGTTGGTCCATCAAATTTCTCCACATTCAAGTTTTTTCGTCCTCTCTCTACCCTGAAATGCCTTTTGTTCCAAATCTGCAAAAATTTGATTTTTGCATTTCAAAGATTCACTCAAATTCTATACTCTATAAAAAAAAATTGTGAGTTCTTGAGAGAGAGAGAGAGAGAGAGGCTGATCCTTAGAAAACACTAGATGCGACAGTCGGCGTCGCGACATTCCAACGATCTGTGCACAAAGAAAAAAACGTACATCTTCAAGGGCGTTTTTTTTTTTTTTTTTTGCGGAGTATCGACATATATAGCGTCGACGTACGGGCGTTCATAGGACGATTGGAAAAGAGAGGTCGTAAGGGGAAAATAATAAGAAAGGGTTAAGAAGGGAATAAGGGTCACAAAAAATAGAGGAAAAGAAACAAACAAGAAGAAGAAGAAGAAGAAGGAGAAGAGAAAAGATAAGAAGGCGGAGGAAGGCTTCTCGGAGTCGATGATCGTCCCGGTAGAGGCCGAGGTCTACGACCGCGGGCACTCCCCCTAGTGTGTCTCTCTGTCTCTCCTTCTTTTCCATCTTCCTAAAGTGCCACAGCCGCTCCGGTAAATTTCTCCCCCCGCCGTAACGTCTGTGCGGCGCGGCCAACTCGAAAAAATTCGTAGGTATGCAGTCGGAAAAGCGGAGGAAAAAAAAGAAAGAGAGACAAGCGAACACGAAGACCGAAAGGAAAAGAGAAAGATCGAGGGATCAAAGTTAAGAATGGTTGATGGATCAGACCGATTTTTGGTGCTTAGTTATCTCCTCGCCCTTTTCACCGAACGGTCACAGAGCGCCATGACGCTTGAAAAAAATGTTAAAAAGTTACCTGCCAGCTTCTATAAGCCCCATGGATGAGGCGCCGTCCCTTTTTCATAGCCACCTGTCCTCCATTATCTCTTCGAAAATCCTTCCAAAACCCCATGGCCAACCACAATGTGTCCCAATTACGTGTAACCATCGAGAGTTAAGGGACCGAGGGATAGACACGAAGGATCAAGCCTCGGAAAAACTATTATGCATTCTTATGTGGTAAAAGTCAAAATTACCCTAAACTCGAATCCGCTACAATCATCTAAGCATCAATACTCGTTACCCTCTTCCTCATGATCCCTTCATTAATCATCGAATTTTCTGAACCTGTTATGCTGCCCCTAAAAGTGTTTTTCATCCTCTCTATCTACGTGACATTCACTGCAACTTTGACTTTCAAAGTTGAATTTTCATCATCAACACTCGATTATAAAACTTCGATGAGAATCCCACAATCAATATTTTTTTATGTCCGTTAACGTTGGTCCATTTTTACAACCAAGGAGGCCAACTCGCACAGTTTGAATTACCCTGAAAATATCAATGCGTTCCCAAATATTTTTTTTTCTGTTCTTAACCGAAATTACGACAATTTTCTCATACATAGAACTGAATAAAATTAAAATTAAATGTAAAAATTAGAAAATTAAATTAAAATTTTTTAAATTAAACAATTATACATCGAAACAGTGAGAAGGAAATAATTTTCCACTGTGTTTTTATGTAAGCCTCCAATTTTTGAAAGGTGCACTTTTCCTCTTTTTCTCCCTCTCTCTCTCTCTCTCTCTCTCTCGGTCCATGTCCCTTTCGTTTTTCAGCAAGCATGCCGACTTAATTACCTGTTTCATTTTCGTAGGAGGAGAGAAAGGGGATGCAGGTGTAGAATTCTTTTCACACAGGGTCGAAATGAATTCCATGAAAATCTACGTCAGGTGTAACGGGTATAAATTAAACGCAGAGAATAGAATAAAAAACGTTTGATATATTTCTCGAGGTGAGATTAAATGGCTTTGGGAGTGTATATAAAAAAAAAAAAAATTCTCATTGATCGACAGGACGAAGGGCGAGACATCGAAAAATCAAATGAAAAATAAAAAAGAAATAAATATATTATATTTCTCAACGTATACGATTTTAGAGAAACGATAAAAAAAGGACGCTCATGACGCAAAGCGAAAGAACGCATTGGATAGAACGAGAGGGATTCGTTGTTGGCTTAACGTACTACAAAAGAAGAGGTCAATGACCGTTGGTTGAGCCGTGGCGGCCTATTCCGGTTCCTTTCTCTTCAAGGCTTACGGCAAGTCGTTACGGCGATGAATACGATGCGGTACACACCGATACTTTTATAAATATATATATAAATAGCTCCATTATCCACTGTAAATAAGCACGTCCGCAATAAAGTCGAATAAAAATCATTTATCAGCTTCAACACTAACCGTCAAAAAAGTTTACCAGTTATAACTTCCAAATCTACCGAAACACAAACTCGGACATTAAAAAGTTAAGGACATTGTATGCAAGATTTTCTATCGATAGAATTCCTTTAAATATGCACCAAACAAAGAGAATAGTTACATCTAATAGCTCGCACAATTTTAAGAGCTTTCACCATGTAGACGTCGAGATAATTATTTATAAAAATCACAATTTTCAGCAGTTTCTCATAAGAGCTTGTGTTAAAAGTTGCAATTTTCAACATTAAATATTTCCATTTCTAAATGGTGAAGCCTCTTGAAACTTTGCATACACTTTTATGTAACATCGAAGAAGCTTTATTTAGTTTTTCAAAAAAATCGGTCGTAAAATTTTTTCGAAATTTCGTTTATTATATCACAAATACAGATTACCTCGGAAAATCTTTGATTTAGAGTATGTTGTTCTTTAGTAAATTTGTAACAACTTTTTTAAATAAACTTGAGCTCGCAAATCTTTTTGTATGTAAGAAAAACTGAAAACAAGAATTTAGATTTGACCGTCGCCATAAAACGTCCTTAAAAGTTGACATAAAATTATTCAGTTTCCATAGTTCAACGATATTTTTTAAAAGCTTGAAGCGATGGACCGAAAGCCGTACTCGATTTTCCCGACAGTTCTGCAACATGCCATTTTAAAATCGTTATAACTTTCCATCAAATGGATTTCAGGCTGTGCTGTTTGTTCCGACTTGACTGTAATTAAAGCCCAATCAACGCATTCGTTGCAATGTTACAGAGCGATAAGAAGTCTCCGGCCTATTAGACCCACAGCGTGTAAGTATAAGGTCTAAAAATTGATCGTGTTCAATCGTGAGTTTATAGCAGCGATCGTACGTTTGTTCAAGAACTAATTATCATTTTCTCCGACACACATTTCAAGTTATTAGTGCAAAATGATATCAAGAATGAAACGAGTAACAAAATTTGTTCAGACATCAGGGCAGTCCGATAGAATAATCTCAATATATTTACAATATCGAGAATGGACTCTCAAACAATAAAATATTTTATGTACTGGATACGAGAACGTAAATTCGTTGATTTTTTAAAATATACTGCCCGTCGTAAAATCTAAAACCTCTCCTTAGTTTCGAACACTAAGCTCAATGCATTTTCCAAATCTCAATTTTATATTTTTTCGAACGAATTTCCATTATCCGAGGATTTGAATAATAATTGTAGATTTTTATTTTTCATTTGTATGATAAATTTCGTAAGGATCGTTGTTCATCATCTGAAGCTCGTCATTTTCGTCACAATGTCCATTTTTTTATATAAACTTTTTTTTTCGTATTATTTGTGAGCATTCGGAGGAAAGCGAGTATAACAGAAAGTCGGGGAAGGACACCTCTGACTTTTGCGGGTTTGTAATACACGATTCCTCGATGCCAAATTACAGAATCTGAGCTGAATTTTTATCGACGAGTGAGAAAGACGATGTATCATCATTAATCCAACTTTATAAATGCATGAACTATTGCGATGGAAATGCGAGTTATTTTCACGGAAATTCTTCGAGAGAAATCAATAGGCTGAGGGTCGAGGGACTGCTGCGATATAACTGACTGATACGACGAATTGTGAGTTTTGTCATTTTTTATTCTTCAAGAAAAAAAGCGTTTTATTCGAAAGACAAGAAAGATTTTTTTTTTTCTCGTAAAAACTTGAAAGATGTGAAAGTTTTATCGTTTTTATTGAACCGCAGCCACATTTTTACAACACCGTTCTAGGTGAAGGGGACAAGCACATTGACGAATCGAGCAATTAATCAAAATCGGTTGAGATAATGGATAAACGTAATGTTAAGCAACGCTCTCCCGCATATGCGCATCTTCGCATCGGGACCCGAGATATTTCGATGAAAAAACCGAAAATAAAAGTGAATAATGTAAAAAAAAAACGTCCACGATCCACGTCTCGCTTACTGTAATAACAGCCATGGGCATAAATTTTTTATTTTTTCTTTAAATCTTTCACGATCATCATTATTCAAATTATACGAATTCAGATGACAAGTCATTGTTATTGTTATTAAGAGTGACTGTTCGTAGTGTTGGAGAACGCATCAACTCTGTTGGATCGTAACGTGAAGTGTTGGGAAAGCACGGAATGGTCGCAATTCATTCGGAAAATGTGGGTCAAGAAACGAAATATCAATTATCGTCGACATTGTTGAGACTTGAATAATTATTTTCATCAAAAATATGACGATTCGGATGATCGTTGTGATGATTATTAATGTTGCAGCTGCGCGAGAGTAATTCTGAGGTGAAAATCGCTTGCTCGATAAAGAGAAATGGAAAATGACGAGAAAACACGAGATGTTTTGAATCCAGTTGGCAAAATTCGAGGCTACCAAACAAAGAGGACATTGCCAGAGGGAGGCCGCGGTAAGAAACAAGAACGAGAGAATAGAAGAGGGAGGTAGAAATGGAGATGGAAAAACAGAAGGTTTTTCACGAAGGGGCGCGTGAATATCGTTGTCTACATTGTGAGAGTTATAACGGTTAATGGATTATCGATCTACAACTAGCGTGTTACGCTCCACTGCCACTGTTCCATATTCCTCGTGTATATTTTAATTCCCTCTTTTGCTTCTCGCTCTCTCACGCTATCGCTGTTAGTTATTTCTCCGGTTTCCACGTTCTAAACGAATAGAACTCGATAATCGATCGAGTCACGTGAGAAATATTGTCAAGTACGTTATCATTACGATTGCATCCTCGAGAACTCGTTCTTCTTTATTTCTTCACTAAAGAGTTTTTGCCTCGGTTTTTGCGCTATATAATTTTCACAAATAAACTTTCACGTATTCCTAATGAACAATAATTTTCATGTTTGACCCATTGACATATTTATGAAATTTTATTATTTTTACTTCATTTGGTGAATTCCGTCGATCACAATTGAATTCAAATAATTTTATTTTCTCGTTAGATATTGATTTTTTTTTTTTTTACCGGTTGTTCAATTATAAAGTCTGGGGGGAAGAATTTTAATGCGCCAAGTGTGCGCTGGCAAGGCGATCGTGCATAAAAATTCTTCAGGCTAATACGTCAAAGATTGTCGGTAAGAATCGTGATTCAAGGTGAGTATTAATCGAGGGAATAATAAAAAGAGAAGAAAATAAAAGAGACACGAAGAGTCGTGTGTGAATTCAAACGGAGACACGATCGTTGTAATGCACGGGAGGAAATAATGAAGGACGGGGAGGAGTTAGTGTAAACGTGACCTTAATTATTGATCGTTCAGGCGAGTCAGCAGCGTCGAATCAAAAGGGCAGCATCCACGAAATGAGTGAGATTAATTCTTGAACGTTGATTCGCCATTTTTTTCCGTTTTTTTTTTTTTTCTTGGTGAACAAATCAGGACATAATTACGAAATTGAGGAATTCCGTTGTATTTCAATGACGCAAACGTCAAGTTCGTGTTCGCTAACGAATATCAATTGTTGATAATGCGATTATGGCGTGTAACAGTAGAAAGAACGTTATTCAAGGAAAAAGGAGAATTATCGCAATGATAGCCATTCATTCCGTACGAAAAAGTTTATATCGACGCGTTCAGTAAGAAGTGGTAATTAGGGATTAGCGTGATATCGTATTCTCTCAAAGCACTTCTTTGTAACAGAAACAGACAGGGAGAGCAAGAAACGTTACGAAGGTGTGATAAAAGGAAAAATACGACTCGTAAATCCAAAAACACGAAACCAATTTCATTATTTTACCCAAAAAACAGTTACAAAAAAAAAAGTCACGCGTCACTTAATAGTGGCTAACGAACTATGCTTCTCCGATTACTTCAGTATAACTGACATGGAAAATAAGAGAACAAAAAAAAAACGAGACGTGAAAAACAAGTTCGCAAATTCCTAAGGAATCTAAAAAATGAACAACTTCATTATTTGTGATTATTTATTGACGAAAACTTTTTTAATATTCGATCAGAATATGTACATAAGAGTGGCGACGCAAATGTAAAATCGTAGGTGAGCGAAAAAGGTTCGTCGATTAAACAAAATTCAATTATTTCCCAGCAATTACAGCTCGTCGTTGATTATTTCCTAATTACTGTCATCTTCCAGTCAATCTTTTCATCTTTCGTCCGTGAATCGTAATAATCCCTCTTCGTAAATTTGCCGTGTCTATTCGTTACGCGAAGATAAACTCCCTAGTCGCAAAGTGTCAAACATTTGCGATCACAATAAGGAGAGAGGGAGAGAGAGGAATGAGTGAGTGGAATCAAAGAAGAAAAAATACCAATATAGCGCAATGTCGGGAATAAGCCCGATGGTTGATCCATTGACTGGAAACAGGGTTCCCGAATGAATCTACGTAAAATCTTGCAAGTGAGAGTCTCGCGAACCAAAAGAGGAGCAAAGTAATTTCGACGTAATTTGCTTACCCGTTAAGAGACAAGGAGTCTAGAGGCGAGAAAAAAGGAGAGAAGAAGGGACGAAGTTGTACGCGAGAAACGAGAGCTAAATAGAAAGCAAAAAAGGGACAAAATAAGAGGGTTTAAAATCAGCCGGGAAAGAACTGCGAGGGGAGAGAGAGAAAATGTTAAATAAAGTGAGAAGAAGCGAAACGAGTTTCGCATTGGAAAGAGGAAAGAAGCGCAATACCGATAATGGGGATTGCCCAGGCTCGATTGGCAAACCGGAAGTGAACCAAGAGCGAAAACGTGAGACAGATGACAAAATGAACGAGAAAAAGAACAAAAAAAGAAACGAAAGAGTGAGAAAAGGTAAGCGGAGGGGAAAAGAGGAAAAAAAAAAGTGAAACAAAAAAAAAACGTATGAACGAAAGAACCTTTGTCGATACTATCGAGCAAATTAAATTGCAGGTTATTTGCTGAAGAAACGACGACGACAACATCGAAGACGATTACGAGTGCTTAAATCTCAAGAGGACCAACATTTTTGCTAGAGAAACTTAACAATGAAGAAGAGAAAGGGAGATAGAGAAAAATAGCGGAACGATGAAGAGAAAAAAATGAAGATATTGTCTCAATAAAAACGCAATAAACGACAACAAAAAATTGAGCTTTCTGGGGCCATCAAAACAGAAAGTTTGCACAGTCGAAATGAATCGAGATTTGCTCGAAATTGAAATGAAAAAGTAAAAAGTTTTCGATTGAGCTCATTATTGAAACAACGAAAATGAAATCGTTCAACATATCGTTGGACTGCAACGAAATTCCCTTTTTTCTCGAGCAGATCACAAGATTCTTATTCAATATTTGTTCAGCACAATAAAACGATCTTTTTTCGGGATCGAAGCCAAAAATCGATACGAAAATGGTAATGGTTCTTGAAATTGAACAAACAATGAATAAAAGTATTTTTCGTTGGAGCTCAACGTTGCAAACTTCAGTGACATAATCGTTCTCGAAAATAATGAAGCAATTTTTTTAATTTATTGGTCTGCAAAGCACTCTTTCGTCTCAGCATCTTAAATAATAATAATAATAATAATGAAAATGAATGAAAATAATAATTTTTCTAATGATTTTTCGATTTTTGCACAATTTTTCTCAACGTTATCGCAAAAAAATTGAAATTACGTGTACACAATAAATTGAGAATACTCGAGCGTAGATTGCGAAAGGTTGATAAGAAAAATTTCGAAGATGAATCGATAAATGTGGAATTAATTGGTTTTTTTCAGACTTGTGCAACGATATAGTGGGCGTTCGAACAGAGAAGTTTCGCAAACTTTTAAACTAATTGATTTTTTTTCGCTGTCCCTCTCACTTGCGATGGTCCGAGGCATTAAAAGTCGTGGCTGCGAGGTTTCTCGACCCAACTGCGTTACCAGCCGGCATTTTAATTGTATTAATTATAAGCGCCTGTGCCTTTCGCAGTTTAATGCTTCTTCCATAATGCAGAAGAGAGAATCATAAGGCAAACGATGTAGGGACAAAGAAAAAGAGCGAGAGGAGAAGAGCGCAAGATAACGAGATAGAAACGGCCGATATGACGTCACAGAGAAAGCAGAGATGCTGCATCTCTGCTCTGGACCGCCGAGTCTCGTTGAGGTGGGCAAAGCGAATTAAACGATAGGGATGCCCTTCTTTTCCATCGATCCTTTTCGACCTCGCGACCTCTCATTAATCGTCCAGCGCGTTTTAATTATAAAACCATTAATTTCTCTTTTTTCACTCGGAAATTCAATTTTATTTTCTCACTCGTTGACGAGACAAAAGTGTCTAGTTCATCCATCGCCTCAACATTTTTGCGCGTCAACATTTCCATCCCTGTATCGTAGAAAATTAAAAAATGCATAAAATCTTCGATCCGGAGATAAAATCCTCATTCCCCACATTTCAAGGAGAGCAACTGAAAAAAAATATCAACGGATCGATTTTTTTTCCTGTGGTCCTGACTAACTACTGAAGAATGCGGCAAAGGAAACGAGTTTTCATTGAAATATATTATGGAATCCAATAAGAATCAACTCTCATATGAATATCGAAAAAACAAAACCAAACGCAAAAAACCAGGCCTGGTAGGAAGTGTCTCGAGAGTTGTTGGACGCGAGCTGGCCATGACCCTCCGCAACATCGCTTCAATCGACGCTTATTACAGTAAATTCGATGTGAAGCATTGAAACACGAACAGAAAGATGGAGAGAAAAAAAAAAACTTTCATTTCTCGAGGATCAAAATCATTTCGAAGCCTACGACCGACCGCACACATGAAAACAAATGTGTAATAACATGTACACAGATATACGAGTGAAAGAAGAATGTTATTTTGTAAAGGCCATTGTGTGAAATCGTCATGAATAATTCAAGCGACGTGGGAGCAAGAGAACGAGTGATCCCGTTGGAAAATATTGGCTTTTGTTCATAAGTCACATCGGCTAATATACATTAACATAAAAACAAGTATACACACACGCGCGCACGGGTACAAAAACCCGCAACATATTAACAGGCGAACAAATATGTTTGCAAAACGGAACATTTGCACGATATTGAAATTTACATTGTTCGAGTTCAACGAAAAATATTTCATCGGTTCGTCATTTTTTTTTATGTCCGGAATCGTCTCAATTTTTCTTTGACATCAACATTTTCATTTGCAAATAATTTTCAAGACGGACACTGCATGTTAATTTTTGGCTCTGCTTTAAAAAATTTTTTAAAAAATGATGGATTCCGTTGCATTTCAACGATGCAAACTTCAGCATCGAGTCTCAACTAATTTTCATTTTAAATCAATAAAAACGTTTCTTTGTAAATTTTTAATTGTCGACGAGAGGCAGTTACGTTTTTCTTTTCTAACGACTCAATATTCTGATCGATGTTTTTACGAATACAGGGAAACAACAAAAAAATGAAGAGAAAAAAACAATAAAGTGTTTAAATTTAAACTTCTTTTGTTTCGAGAACCCGTTATCCAACTTCTAAATGGAGTTTTCGTTGCACTCTTACATTGAGGTACCCGCACTCACACATATATACGTTAGACGTATATATAAGATTTTAGCATTAAGTATGGACTAACAGCTTTTCTCCCCAAAAACTTGCCAATCTCTTCCTAATCCCTTAAGATCCGAGCCGACGTGAAGTTATACAACACACTCTTCCTGATATCATCCTGTTCACATGTACAAACTATACACCTATTTTCTCGAGGCTTCCGTATTCGAGATAAGATTCGACGACTTTTCACAGCAAACGTGAAATAAGAAGTAAGAGAAAAAAAAAATAAAAAAAAAATAAAAAAGCGATGCTGAGTCAGACATTTGGACGCTTCGGGAGAATTCAGTTTCAAACGTCAATTCCATGATTGGTTTACCAAAATGATCACACAAGGACTGGTGAAAATAAAAAGCGATAAAAAAATTTCGATAATCATAAATTTCTCGATTTTTCAAATAATGCAAATAGTTTTCGTGAATTTAGTTTTTATTTTTGAAAAAAATGATTATTAATCGTGAAAAATGTTTTCAATTTTTTAAATTAAATTTTATTACTTGTTATAAAAATAAATTATAGTGATTGATCAATCGAGTGTGAAAAGGAAGAAAAATCGCATTTTATTTGAAAATTTCAACATTTTAAATTTTATCACTAATTATGAAAGATTTATAGGAAAAACGGAAAAAAAAATAAAATAAACTGAATAATAAGTGATGATGGATAAATCGTTACCTTTTCGGGGAATCGAAAAGAGGGATTAAGCAGAAAAGATCGAGGGTGTCCGTCGAGAATGTGAATACCTATTCCGAGAGGTTATTTCCAGGAATGCGAAGGTC
Organism: Hyposoter dolosus; assembly: GCA_963921915.1. NCBI lineage: Eukaryota > Metazoa > Arthropoda > Insecta > Hymenoptera > Ichneumonidae > Hyposoter > Hyposoter dolosus. Next base: position 19,342,020 of record OY998129.1, on the reverse strand, counting down.
AAATAAATATGAGAAAACCGAGCGATTTCAAAAGATGTACGCTTGACTTTATCAATACTAGAGAATATCGTGTGAAGCAGGTCGTATTTTTAGTTTCAGTCACGTTTCGAATCGTTAGACACTTTTATTTATTTCACGGGAAATCATACAGCGGTCAAGATAATATCGAAACAATATGAAAATCGATATAGTAAGAAAGAAATTTAGTAACGAGAAAACGTCGAGCAAAATGGAAGAGCTGTCAGTGTACGGAAAGTAAAAAAGGTCAGTCTGTATGAAGAAAAAAAAACGTTAGCTTTATTTCTCCGAAAAATGTTCGCATGCATGGAAAAGGAGAAAAATCAAAGTTCGATAAATAAAAAAAATCTAACACAATAAAACTGCAAAAAAAAATGTAACTTGGACAGAAAATATAATTATTTTTCATTCAAAAACGTTGTGTGAAAGGAATAATAAAAAAAAACAGCCGTGTATTTACATCGTTGAACAGAGGTCAAAAAGACTTGACCTCTACGAGCATTCTGTACCCCGGGATGTAAAACATTGGTATACGTATATTTGTACATTGACGGAATTGCTCGAATATACACGAGCACACAAGTGCTACGCGAGTATACAAATAGTTTGTTTTTTTTTTTACGCTATTTCGTGACAAACGTCCATACCCACTTGTACGAATAGTCGAAGCGTAGGGTGCTACAGAGAACGTGGAATAAAATACGAGAGGAAAAAAGCGAAGGATGGAGAGAGAGAGAGAGAGAGAGTGAGGGAGAAAAGACGCGCGTGAAAACGCGCGAGCACCTGTAACGGTCGAGACATACCTAGGTACGTCACGAATGAGAAAGTAGTGAGGAATATCGTGCTTCATGGAACGAATATCTCCACACAGCCTTTCCTGTAGTTTCCCATGAGTTTTTACGGCAAAACTTTTCGTTTCCGTTTTTCTTTTCTCCATAGAACGAAAAATTAAATTATTGGTCACATTTTTGGCCACATTTTCCATTACGTTTCACTATTATTTATCGTTACAAACAAACATGAAGCGATGAAAAGAAAAAAAAGAAAAATTCTAGTCACTGTTTCGATTTTTAAAATCAAAAATGACTGCCCTCCTCGCTTTTTTATTGTTTCACGACATTTTTTACTTGGGGAGTTTGTTTATTAACACTTCGTCTGTAAACCTGGGTCATTCGTGTCCTGCGAAATACGACGGATCGGTCCATGTATTGGATCAAAAAAGGATGAAAAAATGTATTTTTCAATAATTTTATAATTGAAATTACAAGTCGAAGATTTCAAACAATAGCCTGCATTTTTCAGAATTTTTGTAATGTAATAACAGGCTGAAAGAACGGTGTGTCCAGGTTTACAGACGGAAGGTGCGGAAAAAACGTTTACAGACGAAATGTTAACGATAAACAAGACATTAACGATAAGATCGTATATTTATGCCGAAGGGCATGATCGAGAAATTTCCTTTGATGCCATTCGAAAGAGACAAAAAAAATCAATCGACATTACAAAATTGACGTAACTGTCGGATACATAAATATATGTAATTTAGTCTATGGCCGCTCGTTTAATTTCTGGAAATAAACGTTGACTCAAAACTTTCCGTTACTACTGTACACTCTGACGAGAGATCTCTTTCGTATTCCCGCGACCTCCGTAAAGCCGGTCTTTCTCTTACGGCAACATTCGTCGGTATTTCTTTTCTGTCTTGTTTTTTCACCGATAAATTTCAACGAACTTGAGTCAAAAGTCTCCTCACACTACATCGAGAGACCCGAGTGAGGTTAGGTCCCGAGTTCAGTCGTGAGTTCCGCGTAAACAATTTTCGTGATTTCCGAGAAAATCGTTAGTTTCCGAGAAACGCAAAGAATCGAATAGATTCCGGCAACAACGTATTAATCGCTTGGGAAAAAGTCGTTAATGTTTCGAGGAAAAACTCGAACTTGTCAAACTATTTTGAAAACTAAATTTTCCATAGTGAAATAAAAAAAACTATCGGAATCGGATGAGCCGAAAGCCTCGAAAGTTCGTCGTAAAAACCGGGCGACCACTCGATCGAAAAAAAGAAACAGGTATAAAAAATGGTCGAGCAAACACGCAAAAATTCGACACGACCATATGTCAGTAATCCGCGAGTGGGTGAAACAGTAGAGACGATAAAAATAAAAGAAAAAAAAAACGGTTTTAAAAACACGAGAGAAAAAAATCACTGTCCACGCACCTGTTTGAACCGATGTGGCCAGAAACACAGCAACGCAGGACCAAATTACGGTCGCAGAGGTCATCTTCGTTCTCCTTGCCATTGTTGTCTTGCACTTATCACTCAAAAAAATGAAAAATTTACACACTGCAGAACAAAAACCGTGAACTGAAAAAAAAAATAAACAATCGAACAGAACTCGCACTGTATTGAACTGTAGTCGTGTGAAAATAACTTCCTCTTTGTGTGTTTATCCTCGATTTACACCACGAAGCAAAAATAATCGCACGAGCCAAATTTTTTCGTAGAAAAGACGACGAAGTAGTAGAACGAAAAAAGCGTGTGAAACTAAGCACGTTGTTAGAACTTCGCAGGGTGGTTATGTACGCGGCGAACGATGATTTTTTATTTTTTTTCTTCGATTTATTAAGCACGAAATTTGCCGTTCACACTTATGATCGATTATGTCAATCGCGATATCTCGATGGCGAACATACAATCGTAAATATATCGTATATTCTTGATTGTATAGTTAAAAGTATACTTCAGAATATATGTATATATATAAATTATATGCGTAAGTATTTATAATATATAACCGTCACGAAAGGCGCGGAAGCCAACCTGATAGCTCGACGCGCGAAGACCGTCTGCCGCGCGTTCAACTTTCGACGTGGTTCGTGCGAGATCGTCGACAAGCCGAGTACGCCCGAACTCCCCGATTCGCGCGGACTGGGACGTATACCGTAGGAGGGGTTCCCCCCCTTGCGCCGCTGCTGTCCTCCCGCTAGCAGTACAGCGTGGAGGCGCCCGGCTCGCGCCTTTTCGTGCTCCTTCTGCTACCTACGCGGCCGCGTACTATTTTATTATTATAACTATATTTCGCGATTTCTTACTACAAGAAAAAGAGCAAACCGAACGAAACGAGTACTACGTTATTCCTTGTCCTCGTTCGATCCCATATTACTATCCGACTGTTAATTCGTCGTCTTACGTGTGTTGGTTTACAAACAGACGCACACACGGACGAGTGAGAAACAAAAGCTTCGGTACTTCTTCGCGAGTGTGAGAACGCACCGGGTGAGAAAAAGAGAAAGAAAGACGCGTACATTTGTACGTATGGGGCGTTCTGTGCAAAATCTTAGTTTTACTTTCGCCCGAATGAAACTTTCGTAGACATTTTTTTGTCTCAACTCTTCACTGTCATTGAAATAAGATTCCGCCAAAAAAAAACGGTTAGACCATTCATGCGTTAAATTGATATAATTTGAATGTTTCAACGACAAAATGAAAACTTTTTTTTCAAAGGACATCCTAAAAAAAGCCGCCAAAATATATTATTGCTATATTACTTTTTTTGTCCAATTTTGAAATCATCTAACGAAATTTTTTTCGTTCGATTCTTATGCATAAAGTGGGAAATATCTATGGACTTAAAAATTTTTTTCAATTGTTTATTTGATTTTTTTTTCAATTGTTAATGAAACATTTATAAAAATTAATAGAAACGACGATTATTATTACTGAAATGCATGAGACACTAACAATATCAAATGACGAATAAAACCGATAAAATAATAAGTTAACTATAAAAATAATAAATAATTCAAGTGACAAACAAAACATTGTCTTGTTTTCTCTTTGTCGTGATCGAATTTTTCGAATTCTGGAATCGTTTGTCACAGGCGAACCAACAAAGTCGCGACGAAATTTTTATTCTCTAACTTTTGGTACCTTGCGTACACACTATCGGTCTATTGGACCGACGACTTTTGTTGCCCCGTAACATTGTAAAAAATCCATTCATTGAGATTCAATTATAGTGAAATCGAAACGCCAGAATCTAAGTAATTCAGGAAAATACTCAGTGAAGCTTAAAATTCATTTCACGAAACGTTATAATGTTTATAAAAAAACGGAAGAAGTGAGAACGTTTCGGTGTTGGCTGTCGGCCCATTGAACCACGCAGTGCCTTCGCAGGCTGCGTTTTAGGAACTTGACTACTATACTCTTCACGTTCTTCAAGATTATATGTTGCAACTACCTCGAATATTGTTTTCAACAATAAAAATACGATATAATAAAGCTCGGACAGACGGTTGATTTGTTTTTCATGAAATTTTCACTTGCAGTTTGTCCAAATTCTGCAATTTCGTTTTTCGTCCATTCGGTCTTCGTTTTAGCCTCATCGACCTTTGCACCTTTGTTTGCACGAGAATCGGCTGGAAATTGTTTTCGAATGCCGCGAATTTTCCACTGACAATTCTGAACTTTGATTAGTCGTTCCACCGAATTGCAACTTTCCTCACTGTCCAAACAACCGAGGGAAAAAGAATCATGCACACGCAGAGGCCGGCAGCTGGCCGGGGCACCGAACATTCGCGGTGCTTTCATCACATTTCCCTACAAATATGAAACTCAGTCATGCGCAGTAACGCGATTGAAAAAAAAAGTCTGTCTTGCACTCGTTCGAAGCTTCTAATTAAATAAACCAACATAACAAATGCTTGAGGCGATAAATTCGGGTTGACGTACATATACCAGTAATTTAGAACTTCGAATAACAATGTGGGTGAAGTAATTAACTCGTATTATAAAGTCTCGGAACAAGAAGTCCATCAAAAGCTCTCGTGGATCATATTTCACTTCCGTTTTATTTTTCATTCCCCAGCACGTTATGTTCACTGCGTCATACCCCGGAAGTGTTAATTTCTTTACCATACTGACAATGAGTGAGCTGCGGTGAATCCCTTCAAAAAAACACACACGCACACGCAAAAGAGGGGAAAACAGTTCGTACATTTTTCCGTGCACACAACGGTAATCGCGATTTACACACAGTCATCATTGACTGAGTTCTTTGATCCGCGGTGAATGCGACTTTGAACCGTGTGTAAACGTACGAAACCTTCGACGAGGAAAATGCGAAAAGGGAGATTCCATATAAAACGAATAAAAAAAACAAAAACAAAGTGGCCGTAAAAGTTGAAGCCGAAGGTTCATACGTCGCTTACGCCAATGGTGGCCGGAAGGGGGCACTCGGCAGATCTCGATACGCGATTCTCTGCGCTCCCCCCTCTGCCCTTTCGTTCCACTGCCTGCGAGAAGCGTATTCCCACTTTGGGGGATCGCTTGTTGTGTGTTTACTGGTTGTGTGTTCGCGATGATACGCGGTTGGCCAGACCAGGAAAGAGGGGCAGCCGAACGGGACTCGACCAAGAGATCGAAAAAGTACGCGCTTCATCGGGAAGTAGTCAAAGAAAGGAACGACTAAATAAGTGGGTTGGGGGTAATATAAAGATCCGGAATACGATAAGATATCCGCGCGCGCTCGATATCGTCGCGGAAAGAGAGAAACAGAGAAACCGACAACGCTGGTTACATTGGCTAGACAAGAGGAGAAGAAAATCAGATAACACACACACACGTGTGTGTGTGTGTGTGTGTGTGCGTTCAAAGTACATACATACATATTTTTATACACAATACACGTGTCTACACACACATTTGCAAACTCGCGGAATAACCAAGGGATTGTTACATTTCGTATATATGTAGATCGCGTACCTGCTCCTCGTCAGTATACGAGGACTCTGACTGTCGATTGGTTTTCGCAGCCTGTCAGTTTGTTGCAAGCTTATATATCGTTGCTCACTACTCCGAGAAGCCATATGAGAACTGCTAGTTTTCCATCTCTATATGTTTTTAACCCATCGCGTGCACAGGGTGTCCCTTGATTCTCCAATCAACTGCCTACGTACACGTAAACAACAACGGTGCAAAAAAATATCAGCAACAGAGTTAATTTCCATTCATGTTCTTTGAGTCACTCACTGTAAGATGCAACTTTGTTTTCCTTTATTTCGAAATAAACATTTCTCTTCGTCGATCATTCGTTACTCGACTTTTCACTAGGGTCTGTGTATTTTTTTTTTTTACATAAATTGTATTTTTATGTCTCACCACGTTTGGATATACATTGTTGTTCTGCCTTGTGGTGTAGAAGATATTTTTCAGGGTGGACGATTGAGATCGAATTCGATGCACATCTTCGGTATAGACTGTTTCTCGGCAAATTGTAACGAAATCGAGCCAAAATAACTGGCATTTTTAGTTTTATGGCTCCGTGAGAGGGAAAAATCTGCTGTTGCTGTTTTTGAATAAATAATTCTATACGAATTCAACGCTACGATACGGAATTGAGGCAAGGTTCGTTTTGTTGTTTTCGACACGTGTGAAACGTCCGGATCTCTGGTCGTTGATTTCAAAACTATGAAGTTTCTTAATTTTTTTTTTTGTGGAAATTCGTACGAGATTCTTCAAAAATGAAGTTTTATTTCTTTGGTGGAAATTCGTCCAGCGCGCAGTGCAGGGCAGGGAGGGTTTCAGGTCAAAACCATTAAATCCGCGATTTCTATCATTTATTGATCGTTTTATTGGGAACCTTGCCCCATTACACATTTTCTTAATAACCCAGTTCAAGTTTTACCGAAAAACATTTTCTTCCAAGCCAAATATTTTTTTTCTCATTCATTATTGTTTCAATTTTTTAAAAATTTTCCTAATTTCTTCTGCACCTGTTAATTAACTTTGAGGTGCTGGCAAAAGTATCTGAGTTTTAGTAAAACCAAAGATTGACTTTGAATCTGGGACTCTGGTAAAGAAAGATTCGCCATTCGTTGCATTCCAACGACTTAAACTTTAACGTCAGTATTTTTCTCTCTAGTCCTTCACAAAGCATAAACTGCCTGAAGGCCATCGAACAAAAAGAACATATGCAGACGATTATAAAATTAATGCGAACTAAGGTCATGACTTGTTCATGACGCGAAAATAACTTGCGGTTTCTAAAGATCTCAGTCCGATCTAGATTCGAGGCACGAATGAGTGGCTTTCGTAATTAGATCGCTTTCCTTACTAGAATTTAAAATCGAGACAAAAATCTTAGAGCAACAAAGTTCATTCGTATTATCCAGTTGTTTCCGTTGAATCGGACACTGTATCAATATTCATCCAACGGATCCAACGATTATAGCTCAATCAAAATCTCCCCCGTACAAAATATCCTCGCCAAGAATTAGTCCAAAGAAAATGGACTTCGATCAAGTTGATCGAAAATCGTCAATCAAAACAGTTTGATGTTTAACAACTTTCAATTTAACGAAAGTCTGTCAAGGGCCATTGCACACACGCTAAAAAAAATGTTTCACTATCGCAACAATAAATGAATTCATCAAACGAAACTCATTCAAGATTTTCGAAATGACGCGATGTTTCTTGCGACTTGTTACTACGAGAGATCGATGTCGAGTCGAAACAGCTGCAGCAGGTTTCATATTAGATTTGTGTAACTTATTACGCGTCCTGAGAAACTGCGTATCAGTCGAATTTACAGAACTTGTAATCCAGACACCCTGTATAATCAACTATTACAACAAATATAGATCTATACATATACGATATTGGTGATGGAATGAAAGAGAAGCGAGGATCAGTTGGAGCAAAAGCCTCTCTGACGTTGAGGTAGCAAAAGCCTGGGTGCATATTGGCTCCGTCAGGATTGACGGGAGAACCAGAACTCGCTCTGTATCCATCTCGCTCGTTCTTGCTTCGCATTGAAGAATAAATTGCTACATGGAAGAGTATCCTCGAAACGAGGCAAAACAGTAGACCTCTCGAATCACGATTCATCGATGCGTATACATCGATCGAGTTTTTTATTTGCTCGTTTCTTTTTTTTCCTTTTTAATTTATTTTTTCTATAAAAGGCTGAAGAAGCAAAGTTCTCCAGGTCGTTCCTGTGTAACAATTCTCCACTCAGAATACTTTTTCGTCTATTTAGTGCTATACGTTGCGCGCGCATTACTTTGCTATTATTTGTTTTTCTTCTCTCTGCAGTCTCCCTACGAACCACTTTTTTGTTTTGAAGTCAATTTTCCAGTTCCTTGATAATAAAAAAACCCTTGTTGAACGTTAAAAAATTGGAATACTTGTCCCACTATTCTCGATGGAAATCACAATCGTCAATTAAACATGAGACTTTCTTTTTTGTGAAAAAAGAAACGCGCGGAAATGACACGATTTTTTTCGGAATAGATTGGCGCTTCGAAGTTTCTAACAAGCCCAAAATTTTACGAAATCCTACGTTGTTATTCTTTTTTATGTCAGCAGTCCTCGGAAAGCCTGGACAATATTTCATCGATACGTTGAGTGGTGTGGCATGAAACAGGTGAGTCGAATCGACAGGCCTAATCCGGATCCGTCACATTTGGACAGACCTGCAAAAATCTCATCACTATTGTCCATTGACAAACTCAACAATCCTACACGTTGACATTCGCTGACAAAAACAAAAAACAAATAAATTCACGATGGTTGGTTATTCGAGGACGCGCGGTAAATGCTCGACAAGAGCGACTGTCTAATTGACTCGGAGGTTAAATGCGAAATTAATAAAAGTTGAATCATCAATTTGGAGACAGTGTCAACTCGTGTTCGGATACATCCGTCATCATAGACGAGAGAAAGAGTAAAAGAAAGCGATCAAAGCAGCAGGAAAAGACAGAGGAGTGATAGAGAGAAAAGCACAAGTGCGCCAGATGCGAGTGATGCAGTTCTCTCCGTGCAGAGACGCATCTATATATACGGTGGCCTTTTCTGCATCAATAATATTTCCATAATAAAAATTAGAGGTTGAAAACCTGCTTGAAAAGTCATCGAAACGCGTTCGATCTGTGAAACCAAATCTTTCAATTGCCCGAATCTATAAAAAAAAATGCAGTCTCGTAATTTTTCAACAAGATCATTTTGTTACGTCAAAGTTTTTTTTTTCAAACTTATCGCTAAGCCAAAATTTGAAAATGTCAAACTACGGAATCTGTATACGTTTTTGTTTACATATGAAATGTTCTTGTGGATATTTATGTATAAAATATATATATATATATAGGATTTTGGAACGACGATACGAGCAGGATGTGGACGACGAGAACAGCGCGGTGCAACGAGTAGTTACCGCTATTAATCACCCGCCAAACTTACGAACGCGCGGTACTACCGTGAGACGGAGCCACCCACTGTGTCCTACATCTCTCACCCAGCCTTGTTTAGGAGCTTTTATACCGTGCGGGAATTATTAATTGTTTTACCTCCTGGTGTATCGCAACGCCTATATCTTATGACCCATGACAATAGCGAGATTCTTGAACAGCATTGTCAACACATTCGTATCATAACGGGGTTCGTTCCTCGTCTTCCTCCGAGAGCGAAATTAAGCTTTAGGTCGTTATCCTTCGGTGGAGCAGTCTCTTTTCCCTCTTTTCTACTTTGATGTGTAAAATCTCATAATGGCGAAATCGTAAGACGATCCCACTAATTTTTTTCTGCTGAACAATCAAGCTTTGTGAACTTTGAGCTTCACATTTATGGGATTTTTCATTTCGTTCAAATTAAGTCAGGGTCCCTGCAGATCTCTGTAAGGTTCGTGAAATGAACAGACTTTCTTGCTGATTTCGAGATATGCAAAACGTTTTTAATCAATAAAAAAACTATCGAGCTCGATTCAGCATTACCGTGCATGAGGTTTTCTCTTAATTGATTATCCCACATCCCAGTCATTGTAGAATATCAACTTTTTACTTTTGCATAACTTCGAGAATCATAATTATTTGCTTTCCATCACAATCTCAGTTCGAAATCTCCGAATATAAAGTCGTTTCGATTGATTCATTTTGATTAACAGTTCCAATGCAAACCCGAGGCAAACTTTCTATTTTTTATGTTGATTCTGTCTCGACAGTCTACGACACCCTGTATATAAAGTGAATTATAATAATACATATAATATGCGCATTTATTATTATATAATAGAGATACCTCGATCGAGTGTTGGGAAGCAAAAGGATTGAACTTGAATGAAATTTACAAGTTAAATGTTGCAAGCTATGCCGTTTTCCTTTAGAAATATATATTTCGACGTATACATCCGAATAGGTATACTTTGGATGTAGGGTCGTGCTTCGAGCACTCACCGTAAGCAATCTTCGTCGTTGATGAATAGAAATCCAATTTACCCATCCGCTTGCGCATTTAAATCGTAAAAGCTCTCTATTCTCTTCTCTCTCTTTATCTCTCTGCACTGTCTCTCTCCCTTCGAGCTCCATTTGCAGCAATGCCGATATATCCTCTGGAGCTTTATGCGATACCCAAGAGTTATCCCACGCCCCAATAATGGGTGTGTATCGTCGACTTGGCAAACGGTAAATCCAACTGTTTTTAAGTCACGAAAGAACCTAATTAATCTGTGACTGTGCGAAGGAAAATGAACCTCTACTTGCCGCTTATATACCACGTTTTATGCACGAGATACGTCGAGTCATATTTTCTGCAACATATGAGTTTATGGTGCATCTGGATTTTATTTCACTTCATTTTATTCTTACTTTTCCCATCTCAATTCCTTATCTCGGATCCTACTTTTCGATCAATTTCTCTGAAATTATTTTGAAAAAAGAAAATTGCATTATGGCTCGAGATGGAAGATTTTCATGATTTTTGACGATGGCTCGGAAAATTCCGTTTGTTTCTGGTGATAATGTTCTCGCGAATGCTTATTAGTAACACTCGTAATTCACCTCCATCGGCTTTTTGATCTGAATACTAGACCTGGAGGTGATTGGTTTGGTGATTTTTCTTATCAAAACGATATAGTAGATCTTCGAGGGTCAGGATGTGTATATTTCTTGGAATTTGGTCACCCTTATTAGCCGAGGTTGAGGGAATCGTAACGACGAGGAGGTCTCATGGTACACCCATGTATACGTTTACAGTTTGTACAACGACGTTTCTAAAGGGGAGAAAGACGCAGTCTGTTATCCCCTTAAGTCACGACTCTCGGTGAAAGGAGGATTGCTTACGCAATTAGCATCCCCTAACGCCTTCATTTATCTTGTTACTTCCAATTTGAAGTGGAAGAGAGAAAAAAGGAAAGCAAGAAAGAGTGAGACATAGCACGAGGAAGAAATTTTGTGTACATTCTCTTTACATTTTCGTCTCGTCCCGTTTGGCAAACAACCGACCCCTGCGAATGTATAAGGTCGAAATAATTATTTCATGAGATATTTATATTTGTTCAATGAGTCAGGATTACACAAAAAGGAAATTACTTTAGTCGCGAGATGATTAGAGACGTGAAAAGATCTCTGTCGTCTACTTAATAATAATCTCTCTTTTCTTTTCAACTTTTGAGTTACTATCGCAACGTTCGCTGCAGATTTCTTCCCTCTCCGCTCGCAGGGCCAAAGAAACATTTACACACACGTACACACAGACTTAATGTTTTACTCGAATTCACCATTCATCGTCCTTTTTCTTTCCTCTTTTCTTATTACGCGATTCCCACCATTTATGACCTCGTGTTGTATGAAAAAAAGTCTGAAGGTGTTCCTGTTATCCGCGGTTTAGGAACAACGCGAGAAATATGAAGGGATGGAAAACGCACATCAACCTATTTTCGATTTTATATACTCGCTAAGGATTTCCATGTAAACGAGTTTCACGAGATAAAAAATTTCTCGATAATTCCTGTTTTCCACCTCATTTTCCCAACCCACCGGCTTCAAGAAATTCAACAACTTCTGACAGCCTCTCTTATTCAGTTTTTTCCTCACCACCAATATTATTACCGAGGTAAAAATTCATTTTCACAGCAAACCGAACGCATTTCTGTTTGTCGTTTGCATGTTCTTTCTACTGCTTCCACCATGTTCTAAGTTTTTTCTTTTAGACCAAGCTTATTAAGAATCAGTCTCGTACAATCGAGGCTGCCAATACAATCGAGGCTGCCACACTGGGTGCACCAACAACTTTACGAATGGCAGCCGAATGTAATCATAGGAAATTACGACTCAGTTTTTTCCATCCAAAGACCAGTTCGACCCTCTCCATTCTTCATAAAAACGCACAGAGTCGAAGCAAAAAACAACATTTAAATAATTTTAATATAATTTTATGAAAAATACAAAATCAAAAGCATCTTCGGTGGCATTGGTCTCAATTTGTCGCGTCACAGAATTTCAAAATATCAGTCATTAAACCTTGAAATTTGAAGTTTATGGAATCGGACTTTTCCTGTTGGGCGCCTTCCACAGGCAACCGACGAAGCACTGGTGTAAATTTTTCTCACATACCGTTCGTCGCTCAGGCCGGAATCGGTCGCTGAAGGGAATGTTTTTCAATTCTTTCTATTCTTTTTGGTTTTGCACTGAATTTGACAGATTTCCAGGTTATTCCGCGAGCGTGAAAACATTCTGTAAAACCTACACCTTTTGAAATTCCAAAATATTCTAAAGAGACAAATTTTTAATACATTGATTCATGCACTGAAAAAAAACTAGATTGAATTATTTTCATCGTCGCAGGAAAAAACTTTCAAGTCTATACCACAAATTTTCGTTTTTTTTTTTTTCGCTTCGCGAAAGATTGATCGATAATGTATTTGTCCCGGCGGACCTCTAGATATACAGAAAAGCAGAAGTAAGCATCAAAAAAGGAAACAGAAGAATATATTGATACAAAAATGAAGACGAACTTTTAGCAGAAATGACTAAAAGTCAAAACTTATGAAAAAAATAGAAAATACTTAACAAATACGTGGGATAGTGACATTAAAATAAAATAAAAATAACCAAACAATGAAAGGCCGAGTTCCAAAGAAAAAAAAAACACAAGTGGAACGGTACATCCAGTTAGAGGGATAAGCAATCAGGGCATTAAATAAACAGAAAGTGAATTTAAAAAAAAAAACGAGAGGGCAACAAACATCGAGCGAGATTGAGAGCGAATAAGATGGAATCAAACAGAAAGAACGATTAAAAGACGGTCAATGACAGATAAGGCAGGAAAAGTACGAGGACCCAGAAAGACTGCTGTAGAAAACAGACGGAATAAAGAAGAGCGATAGAAAAGCAGAGAAAGCGAGAGAAAGGAGGATGGAAAGAACGAAAGCAGGAGGAATGGAAGAAAAACTTGATGTAGGCGACGTTTTGCGCTGGAGGCACGTATGTCACCCGAAGTTAGAGTTGAAAGGGTCTACGACCGGAAATTGCAAATGAGAAGTACATTCGCAAAGCTGTAAGCGGTAACTCGAGCGTGCTATAGGCGGGCACGTCCAGTTCAGTTTCTCTATACTTCTCTTGTATTCATGGAATACGAATGAAACTCTGTTGGTTGGTCATTGTGTCTTTGACGGAAAACGTTTGCTCGTTTCCTCAAATTTTGCAAAATATGTATATTTCACGACAGTGTCTCTGTTGACATGAGTTGGAAAACGGAAACAAAGCTTCCGCATCAAAAGAACAAACAAGACGTGAATATTTTAATTCAGACTCGAACAAGAGGCTCGAATAAATAACATTATTTAATTTATTTAATTTGAGGAAAAACGTATGTCTTGAAAGATTTAAAGAACTCATTTAGAAGAATATTGCTTTTACTACCGATGCTCCGAAAATTCCGAACACTTGCTATACGCAGGCCAGAGGTTGTGAGGAAAATGCTTTCGCACTTAGAAAATCTATTCTCATCTACAAGAAGTAATTATTATTGCGAATATCTAAAAATGCATATCGTCACGTTGCTCGAAAAATAGTATCCCATTGATTTGAATCCCTTAAAATTGTAAATAATCCACATTCCTGTCAATTTATTTAATGAATATGTAACGACGAGTCAAAAGGAAATTGAATCTATTCTCGTTAGAGCATATAAATGTACATTCGGCATCGTCGAAAAAAAAAAAAAAAAAACAGAACATCGATGCATTTTAACGATGCGAACGTCTGAATCATTATTTCCAATGGTATGTCTCGATGTGTTTCGAAAAATGGCTTTCTTTTTGCATAGAAACGATGGTCACGTCGTTCCCGTTCCTCGAATACGTGATCGGCAGAATTTCACAGGCCGTTTCATCTTCGAAGAATCGTAATTAACGGAATTATCGGGCGAGCTCGATCCTCATCCTCGCTGTTGGATTAAACGAAGAAGGACGTTGATACACACATATACCACAAATATATGTGGAGTATACCGATGTGTAGAGTATTAAAGATAAAGAGAAATGAGAATAAAAGTGGAAACTATCCGGCGGAAGCTTAATTGTTCTCGTGTGGAAAACGAAAAACGGATAGGGCCAATAGTACGTTAACCATGGTCGCTAGAAGTCCACTGTATATATCCTATATGGAAATAAAAATCGCAGCCAAAGAGAACAGAGAGAGAGAGAGAGAGAGAGAGTGAAAATAAAAAAAGAAACGATAGAAAAAAGCGCATTCAGCTATTTTTCCTTCTTTTTTCTTCTCACTCTCAATTCTTTTTTCTCGTGCCAACATTGCGTGGGAAAATTAACTTCATCCGGTAGGAAAATATCGTATGAATATATACGCCGGTTCTGCATTCACTGCTAACTATCGATCGATTCTCGATATCACAATAACGCACACCCCTTATGCACGCATCGCTCTCCATTTCTCTGTGTCATTCGGTTATAATCACGTTTGCATTGGACATTACGATATAGTTTCTAAACCAGAAATAGTTAGAACAAAAGGAGAGAAAGGGTTCTTATTCATCTTCATACACATTGGAATTTTCCATGTTCCATCATTGCATTTGAAATAAAACCATCTCCAATTTTTTTCAATTCTTCATTCGAGTGAAACGTAATCTTTCCGATCAGAACGGTATCAGTCAATTCTTTGACTTGTGTCATATAACTGAATTTTGTAATTACGAAATGTAAAACATTTCGAAGGCTAAAACGTTAAGAAAATTGTTGGAACAATAATCAGAAGTTTCTAAATTTTCTAATCATACGAAATTCAGTTTTTTTTCGATTGAAAATTTTTTCCCAGTGTATTTTAAAATTTATTATGAAAAACCTCACAATGTGAGCAACGACATAATGAAACTTTTGCAAAAACGGATATAAAGGTTCGAAAAAAATTTAGAGAGTACTCGATCTGGCCTTATTCCTGCCTAATTACAACCTGAGCCGCACGGACGCTCCCTGTTACACCATTGATCCCGTGGACCCAGGGAAAATAGCGATTATGATTTTAATTAAAATTGACCGACATATCGGACAACAACGACATGAAATCGTCGAATCGAAAAATTTGTCACCATCCTCGAAGTTATTCCTCATCGCACGAATACACCGAAATTTGCTGCTTTTGCATAGTTCCATGAAATTTATATGTAGAGGGAATACAATTACATTTACAATAACAATATACATACTTTGTATATATTTATGGGATTTACATAAAAGTATAGATTTTTGCACGTTTAATGAGCTTGGAAAAGCTCGACGAGTCAACTCTGTATACTCGAGCTGAATTCAATTTTATAATGTCTCTCGCTCCCTCATTCTCTGTCATTATTTTCATCAAAGTATAACAACGCGAAACACACAAAACCAAACAAGCTATTTTCGAATTTGTGTTATGGAACATTCGCGGAAGACATGGGTTACCATTAACTTTAACATTAGGTGACAAAACGAGCCTTCGTTCGAGCGTACACGTTTGATACTATACACTGTTGGGTAGAACATAACGAACCGATAAAAACACGTTATTAGCTTGCTCTGGTTGTTCCCGTTGGGGAAACGTGCGTCGGGAATGCGAAACAATTCAAATGTTCTCACTCTGCCTCTCTTTCTCTTCCTCTTTCTTCTTTGGCACCTCGTTTCCTTTTTTTTCCCATTCGATGTTTATTCATCCGAGTCCATCGATTTTGATTGATGTCCACTTCTCTGGTTGATCGAAAAAACAGACTCATACATACATGCATTTGCGTCAACTATGTGGATTTTTGGTGAAACAACTGATAGTCTTGTGTCAGAGTTCACGAGTTTTTCAGCCACTTTACTATAATTATTTATCAATTACTCTCATTCTATTTTTTACAATCAATCCGAGTATTTTTTCTCTGGAAAAATGAAATCCCTTTAGTGCTTTGCGAAATGGAAAAAAAAAGTATTTTTATGATCGTTTTTTACGATTTTTACTGATCAGTATTGCCTGATCATGCATACCCTTCTCGGGCTTTTACATGCGTCTTCATTTTTGCCTCAATTTTTTATTCCACAATTTTTTCTTTTTATTCCACAATTTTTTTATTTCACATTTACTCGATGGACCTACATTTTAACGTGGGTTCCGAACCACAGAGAGTACTGTTTAAAACACTTAGAAAAAATCCATTGGTGTCAGCGAGAATCGAACCCGGGCTCACTGGTTGTGAGCCGAGCACGTTACCACTGGGCCACTGTCTCCCCTTGATGTCTGCAAGTGTTAATTAGTATTAATAAGCATTAATGATGTTGATTAGTAATGTTAATTAGTATTAATGATTAGTATTAATTAACTAATGAGCCGGTCTTTGTAATGCCAAAAATGTATGGATCAAGAAAGATCGGCTGCATGGAAATAGTCTACAGAACAAACGACGTTAAAACCAATTCATTTTTTTCGAAATAGATTATCGTACGAAAAATGGCAATTAAATTCGTTGAAGTTTGGAGAATCTTCGCCCATATAATCTTCAGGTTTTTCATTTTCAAAAGTACGAAGTCTTGACTGTACTTATTGTTTTTTTTTTTTTCCAAGACATCATTAAGATTTTGAGGAAAAACAAAAATGTAAAGTTTTGTAAAATATTTCGTTTAATGATGGGGACTGAATCTTTCCACTTGCAATCCATCGACACTGTTTTCTTTTGAAAAATCGACAGTTTGAACTGCAAACTGAAAATGTCGTGGTTTTTTTTTTTTTTTTTTTTTTTTATTACGAGAATGTGTAACTAAAGTTCGTGTATTTTTAAAGTGACCGAAGAAAGTTCGAAAAGAATCTCATTTTTTCCTCGCTAAAATGATTTAAAAAATGGCTTTAAATTGATCGTTCCCCGCTTCATTTTAAAATGTACACTCGGAAATTGTCGAACTATAATTGCCACAAAACGTTTGGGGAGGTAATGCATAATTCAGACAAATCATAGACGCCGAAAAAAGCCGATAATTGGACATGTGATAAAAGGAAGAGAAAGAAAAGCGCGACGAAAAAAAAAACGATGAAACGAAGAAGAATGACATTTTCTATTGAGGTAAAAGTGATGCGGGAATTGACAATAGCGTCTAGCATCGATTTTCAATATTTGGCTCCGACCGTGCGTTTCACCATACACACTCCGGAAAATAGTTTCGTATACGATTTCCCCGGTAAGATTCGTTGTGCGGCTCCCTTGGAGAGATCGTATTCAAAAGTCTTTGAATATCCAAAGAGTCACGATCTATATTTCTATGCGAACACACATAGTTCATTCGCGAGAGACGTTAGGAACATCGATCGTATTCAACCGTTGCCATAGATTTGCCATATGTTGGAAATATTGTAAGCATCATTTTTTTTGTTATAACATTGATCAAAAATTATCATCATCATCGTTGCTGTTTTTCTTTTGCCCACTTTTTTTCCCAGACAATTAACGACGACGAATATTCAAAGGACCCAGTTTTTAGTTGTAGGAATTTTTCAATTCGTTGCATAAAAAAAAAAAGATAGAGAGCTCAGATTCCCAAAAACATTTTTCAATGCCAAACGAAGAGAGATGACAAATTATAAAAAATGAAAAAAAAACCGTGATCAATAGGTTTTTTATGGTTGAATAGTGACTGTCTAGACGTTGAATAACGTTGTTATTTTTGCATTGGCTTCTTTCTCTCGGATCCACACATCATGGGGATGACGAAGGAGGGAAAAAATAATTCTTTGACTTCATAAGATTGCAATAAATTTTGATTCTCAAACCGCGCACCAGATTCACTAATGCATGCCAAAAAGTGATGGAACTATCACCCCAGGCTACCAGAATTTCGTTGACTTAAAATGTTTTTCTTAATCAACTTTTGTTTACAGACAATAAATGTCCTTGTGAAAATACGTGAGTGTAATTTTTCGTTACGAATCAAATACGGAAGTAGAATTTAGAGAATAAGGCAGAGAAATTAGTAGACCTTATAAAAATTTCTATAGATTTACTGTTCTCCATTGTTTCAAGCATATTCATTGTACACGAGAGTACAGTAGAAGAAAGGAGAATAGAAAGTGCGAAAGAGACTCGGTTCCCTCGGCAGCGAAGTATAACAGCGGTAAAAAAAAAATGTGAAAAGATTTTTTTTTCGCTGTTGCAGCCGCGACAGTGTCACCAAGAATAGAACGAAGAAAGGCGTGACGTTATTAAGGGATGTAAAAAATTAAAAGAAAAAAAAATGCTCGGGTAAAACAATAATAATAATAATGATAATAATAATAGCAAAAGAGCGGCTAAAAGAGTCTGTGTGAAACCGCGGGCTCGGCTCGTCTAATCCAATAAGACCCATCCAGCAGGGTCATCAAGCTGCTACGCATTTATTCATATTTTTTATATACTCGTGTATATGAGCCTTTCTTAGTGCAACACACCAAACGTTTTTGTCAATTAAATTTTCAATTTCATTTCTGTTTTCGCGGCCACTCAGTTAATGAGTTTAGAACTTTTAGAAATTTTTTTCTTAAATATTTGAACACTGAAAATTGATAAATAGTTTCAAGGCTGTAGCAAAGAATCTGCGAACAACATTTATTTAAAAACATGATAGGCACCTCCGAGAGAAATGAGAACCAACGTCGATTTAATTTGATGAAAAAAAAGGTTTTTTAAACGCTGCGACGGAGGCCGAATAAGGTATTGGGAATATTTTTAATAAAGAGATTTAAAAAATTTTCATTCGTTGAGTGAATTCGGCGTCGAATACAAAATCGGCCAATGTGACAAGGAATTGCTTGTATATTTACGTAAACGGCTTAGAGCAACATTTCTTTTCGTCGCGCGCTGATCTACGTCCAAGTGGTTTTTTGCGTCACGTCGCGACTCAAACGTTAATTCCTCTTCTTTTTTTTATGTCACGCGGGGTGTAAACTCAGGACAAAAGAATCTCTTACAGCATGGAGGAACTATGAGCTCGTTTCATGGCTTTGTAATTGTTTCGTAGCCCGAAAATTGAGTAAAAATATTTCGTTCTCGTTATCTTGTTAATTAATTCCCAATCAATTTAGGAAAATGAAAATACCATCAGGCCGTACCATCAGTGAAAGGGATGACGAGGTGAAGCGACTATACTAAAAAATTAGGAAAATTGTTCGAGCCTGCAGATCGAAGATGCATAAGTAAGGGAATAGTTGTGAAAGGGTCGTAATGTCGGTTTTTGGGGCAAGAAGTAGAGAAGCATCGATTTCCACTCGTTTTGCTAACCCTATATCTTTAGCAGTACATCTGTGTAATCCGTGCTATCCACGAGTCAACTTTTTACAACTCGGCGACTAATTTATCTTCCTAAGCTCTTCCCATACCAACCACGCATTGACCTCTATCGTTCTCCATAGTCGGAGCCCGTTGCTGCCGTTTTCATACATAAATCCTGCCGGTCAACTGGTTCTGGCCGTTCCTGTTCTGGCCTCCATGAGCTTGCGTTTTGGACTTTTTCACTCTCATCTCTCCGATTCTTTCTTTCTCTGGCTTTCCCTTAGATGTTTTCCTTTCCTCCTCTGCCACGCGCGCACATGTCCTTCCTCTTTCTCCTTTTCCATTTTTTCCGTCCTGTTTTCTTCAATTCCGTCCCTGTCTTTCGTTCTCTTTCTCCCTTCTCGATCCTGTTCTCCTTTTTATTGTCGATAACCTTCCTCTCCCTGACCCTCGTCTTATTTCTTTCATGCGTCTGCTCATTCTTTTTTCTCGCTTCCCCTCGGTTTCCATCGTTTTACCTTCCTCTTTTTGTCTCGTTCTTCCTTCAGTGGACGTCACATCCGAGCAGGATGTAAGATGTTCAACGAGCTCGTGTGCCTGTGGAGAAGAGAGGCAGCGAAGCAAAGGCTGAGCGGGTAAACCGTTTGCGGGTATGAGCTGGCTTTTGGATATCGTATCTAGTAGTAGAAGTCAGCGAATGGTCAGACATTCCGAGTTCAGCTATAACGGACTAGAGTTTGTGACCAAACGAAGAAAAGAAAATAATTTCATGAAAAAGATATTGCAAAGCAAGTTGCACGGAACATCGTCGAAGTTTACTGTTTACCAAATTGATTATTTTCGAGAATCATTACTATACTTTTTCAAAATACGAATTTAACGTTTCAACGGATCTTTCCATCGGAATACACTATTTTATATAATTTTTCTATTTCATACTTTTGCAACATGGTAAGTTTTCAATACACTGGTGCACTTATATCGAGTGAAAACGACAACGTGCAAAAAAAGCAAAATAGAATTACTACGAAAAACATAGCTCGTCAATTCGCGTATCGGGCAGGTAGTTTTTGACGGTTGCCAGATACTGCCATGATGGATGAGTCTGCTGGTGAAGAGACCACACACCAACACATGCCGTATAATAATAAAAGATCCAAAAAATTTCTCCGCTCATCCATTTTAAGCTTTTGGCAAGACACCCTCTGAACAAAAGATGAAACGTAAGTAAGGGGTGCAATATTTTTTCCAAACATAACAAATTGGTTATAGTATTTTTATGGCTAGCCTTGAAAAACGATCGTGCAAACGATGAATTATTATTTTTTATAAAAGAAATTCAAAAAAACACCATGGACCACGCGCCAACAACGAAGAATTGAAAATCATAATTTGTGCAAAAAACGTATAAAAAAAGAGAACGAACATGTGGAAAAAAGAGGACGGTGGTTATAGTTTGAGACAAGGGGAAGCTATCACGTGAGGACCGTAAGTTGCGAATACCGGAAGTTGCAAGGAAGATCGTGAGAAAAGGAACAAACAAGATGGGAGGGAAATACACACACACACACACACACACACACACGCACACACATTCTGCTTACGTGAATTCGCGTGTGTATATTTATGATTATATGAAGAGTGCACGATACATTTTTACACGGGAAGGTTCGCGGCGAGCTAAAGGGCTTTGTCTAAGTGGTCTTCGCCAGTTATCTCCCGGAGACTACAACTTTGCATAACGATTATTGCTTTCTTTCCCTCACATTTTCCTGTGGCAAAGTTAACGCTGACGCATCAAATACACACAGACACAAACACGTATATAAAAATACAGATGTGGATCGTATAGTTACAACGATGTTGTAACAAGCACGGCTAAAAGCTCCTTAAACAGAGCGAACAAGCAAACAAAAACGGTGTAATCTTTAAACCGAAATGGTAATTGGAGCACCAAGTGGAAAAATGAGTTTTGCACTCACACATTCGCGTTACTTGGAGGAAACGAGAAAATAAAAACGAAAAGCAATCAGGGCCCTATTTTTTCTCAATCCAGCCTCCATTTTTTTAATATAGCTACGACATTTGCAGATTGCTGGAGTTTTACTACGTTGAAGTATGTGGCGAATCGTAATGGAATCCTTATTTTTTATTTTCTCGGAGCTTTTCGGCGTGTGTCGGTTTTTCAAATTTTTCAGAACTTCTCAACGCGGCTGCAAATTGAATTTTGGAACAAAACTCGCGGCTATGTTTGGCAAACTACGACAATGATGTCATAGTTTGTTTTCGTAGTGATGTCGTTTAATGAAAAATATGAAAAAAAATCGTGGTACCGTAGAAACCGAACAAATCACGAGAATGGCCAGCCTACCAGTTAGAAGCAAATTCCAAATTCCGAGTTACAACATCGCGGAAATTTCTTTTTTTTTGTCAACAACAAACGAACGTAACTCGCTCAGAATAATAAGAAAAAAATAACGAATTTGTAAATATCGATAAATGTCACTCGAACGTTTGATTCTTATCATGTCGATTTATTCTCACATCTTATTTTCTTAAGATTGGCCGGAGTAGAAAAAGAGTCTTTCCTAAATGTTTGCACCCACGGTTATGGAACGATAAAATAATACTATTATTGCAATTATTATTGTTATTCTTATTGCAGCCATCATTGTTGCTATAATCATTATTACAATATGGAGCCATAAAAGAATCTTTAGTCTCTCGACCTTCCAGGCGATGAAATTTAAATATAGTGAACCCCCGTGAATTCATACGTATCTGTATGAATATATATATATATACATCGTATGCCATAAGCCATAACATTTCTTCCGTCCATGCACCAAAGCTGCTGTTTCTGTTCACGTAATATTATTCTTATCGGGCTCGCCGGCTTTACTTGCAAGTGAATATCGCCAGCTTTGCTACGTCTTGTGGTAAACGTCAGATCGTTCACAGTTTTTTTAAATATTTACCTTCAACATCTGCCCTCTGAAAAGGCACATGAAAAACAATCCTTAAGGACGTTGTATGGCGACGGTAAAAACTAAATTTTTGTTTTCAGTTTTTCTTACATACAAAATGGTTCGCGAGCCGAAGTTCATTAAAAAAAGTTGTTGCAAATTGACTAAAGAACAACATACTCTAAATTCAAGATTTTCCGAGGTAATTTGTATTTGTTATATAATAAAGAAAATTTCGAAAAAATTGCGACCGAATTTTTGGGAAAACTAAATAAAGCTTCTTCGATGTTACACAAAAGTGTATGCAAAGTTTTAAGAGGCTTCACCATTTAGAAATCGAAATATTTAATGTTGAAAATTGCAACTTTTACCACACGCTCTTATGAGAAACTACTGAAAATTGTGATTTTTATAAATAAATATCTCAACTTCTGCGCGCGAGCTATCAGATATCACTATTCGTCTTGCGTGGTGCAAATTTAAAGAAATCCTATCGATAGAAAATTTTGCATACAACGTCCTTAAACTCAATATGCTGACGAAATTTTGTTTGCTTTTTTTTTTCTAGTGACAAAAACATTTCAAAAACTTTCATAGTACACACTACGCATATACACATTATTTATCACGTTGCTGAAAACGCTTTTGTTTACAGGCTATAAATTCTGCAGTTCTTTTCCGATCGAACTTGTCCCGAAACTCGATTTAAAACGAATAAAACGGTTTGTCTCGTGAGTAGGAATGTAAACCGATGAATCTCACGCAACGACATGGCAATTGTCATAACTATACATATCCCGTATATATCGAATCGATATATAAATATAAATTTTTTCAGTATAAATATGTCGATACTCGGCAGCTATTCACACAAAAACACTCCAACGGTTCAAATCGTATACGTATCGCTTTCTGCCCCAAATAAATGTATAGGACTCCTCAGAGGAAATTGAGCGTTTCGAAGCAATAACAATAATTCAGAAATTGCATTTTCGCTGCTTATAATGCGGGAACACGATTTGACGTGTGTCAATCAATTGAATGTTGTCTCGTCAAATTTTTCAAAAGGTATTTTTGAAATTTTTCGTCGAATAACGTTTTTCTCAGCCTTGGAATGTTGTACGTGCTTTCGAGAAATTAAATATTTTTTTTTCTCCGGTTAAAGAAAATTGTCAGATCGTCCAATTTCGTTTGGAAAAAAAAAAAAACAGGGACATGATGGTTTGAAAATATTGAAAATGTATCAGGCAGCGTAACTGCAAGGAATACCCTATGTACTATTTTTTTTTTTTCCATGAATATACCGTTGAAATGTATGGAAAAGAAACAAAAGGGAAAAACCAAATTAATTCCGAGCAGATTGATAGCAGATTTTTCAAAGCTTGCATGGCTGTATGCGTGTCTTTGCTTTTGAATCAGGAACAAAAAAGGTGGACGGAGAAATAAACCGAAATAAAAAGCGAGAGAGAAAAGATTCATTTTTATACGTCGTTGCTGGTTGTACGATTCAATCGAGTCACGCCATTACCGACTCGATCCATTTTCGTTCGACGATAGGTCACGCTTCGTCGAACACCTTCCTTTTACTCCCGCATTATTTATTCAGCCTTAATGAACGAAGCTTCCGTGGACACATGGCACGAAAAGCTGAGCGAGGAAGGGGTGAGACCGAGTGAGGGTAGTTTTTTCTCTTGAGGCAAGGCAGACAAATCAAAATATAAGGATATAAAATAAGAGAGAGAGAGAGAGAGGGTGGAGTGATGTGCTCTGGTCCAACGTAACCGTGTGAACTGCGAGAACGTTATAAATCAAACGTTCGACACCCCGACGCCCCCTTGCCTTTTTTCTTATACTCTTGTCGTTCGTTCAATGTTTTATTCTCTTTTTTATTTTCTATCACGTCGTGGCTGTTTGCTATATCTTTGACGAGAGTCGACTACGTCACGTACGTTCCGATGAACGACGGAGTATCGGAATCTCACACCCACATCAAGAAGGGTAAGAAGGAAAAGGTGAGAAAAATAAGGGGTAGAAATATGAGGCCTAGAGAGAGAAAAAGAGCGTATGGTTGAGAGAAAAAAAATATACTATTTTTCTGGGTAGAAGAGCGAGACGAGAAATCATCGACAAAATACAGAGCAAAAAGAGGATGAGTGAGAAAAAAGAAAGATAAATAAATAAAAATAGCTGGGATGGGAAATTTAATTAATTTTTGATTCATTATTTTCTGAATCAATGAGCAAGAAAAATGGAACAGTTTTTTTATACGCGCTTTATATTAATTGTTCCTCCGCCATGTACCGGAAACCGACCAGCGAATGGACAAATGGATTTTGTCAGGATGCACAATGCTATTCGAGAAATATGCCTTTGATATTTTAGTGGCAATAGTGAAACAGAGATCCGAGTTAATGCAAAATCGTCGCAGTTTTTATGGAATTTCGATTTCGTACGTCACCCTGAAATTTAATTTTGGGGCAAGACTGAAAAGAGTGAGAAATGCATCACGAGGACTCGCTTCATACAAAAAGTAAATGCCATTGCATGAGGAAGAGTAAAAAGACAGAAGATTCGTGACGTCGTCAGAGTTACGCTTTCGTCGACGCTGAGGATTCCCTGACTCCGAAGAACCTCCCTCCCGAGTCATGGGCACCGCTTAGCCTCATATCCTCCGCCCTCTTTCACTCTCTATCTCTTCTCACTTCTCTTGCTTTTTTGTATAGTAGACGAACGATGCCGTTCCCAGAAGACATGAATTTTTAAAAAGAAGTTCGAGATGCAAAAGATAAATGAACGGAAATTGCCGAGTATTAAAGAGGAAATCGAAAAATTCTGAATACCAGATCAATAATCCCATCATTGAAGATTACGAGAGCAAAACGTCCGCAGAATTCTGAAGTTGTACGGGGTGTAATCCGGATGTGGTGTAAAGGGTGACTATGCGAAGTGGTGAGACCGCGCTCTGCGGTTCGGTGGATTGACTCTTTCCATTATTTCCACGTTGCACAGGATGTGCAATGTTACTGATAAAGTAATATCGTATCAACAATGCATTTCTCGAGAATCAACATCTGCTGGATGCTGGTTTCCGAGAATTCGAAATCAGCATCCAACGGATACACTGTAAAATGCGCACGAATTAAAATGAAAATGGAAAAATAATCTCGTACTCATAGAAATGCGGTGACGACCTGCAATTTTCGTGACTCTTACTGAGCGATGTGCGGAGTTTTATTCAAATAAAATGAAATCTCTTGAAAGGTACAACGAATTTACTTTAGAATTCATGGAAATTTGCTTTCCTTTACTCGATAATGACAATAAATGGTTCTAATGGTAATTCCGTCCGTATGTACGTCCAGCAAAATGAAAAAGGGGACATGGTGCAGAAGGTATATCGACTGATGAATATGCCTTGCTCGCTGAACTCATCAGTTCCTCTCTTCGATAAAGGGGTACCTCGTAAAATTTTTATATTCACAGTAAAAAGAAAAAAAAAGCTCGAGAGCCCGCATCAATCCTCTTCTATTTCTCGCAGTGCTCATCCCTGTTTTTCAACCATGTACTCATACCTCATATACCAATGCCACAACTATAAGCTCACCCACACCTTTTTGTATGCCTCCTTTCTCTCATCGAGCGCGAATGCTGATGTCTATCGCGTGTTGACTTATAGTTTATCAAACTCCGATGAAGTCCTCATCAACGAGCTCTCTTACGATCTCCTCTAATTTACATCTCGATTCACAAAGGAGTTCGTTAACCCTTACCATGTGGTCATGTATATAGATCAGACTATCAATGGAATAAGCGTAATCTGAATTATCTTTTTGCAACGATTGCTGTTCATAAATATCCATAGGATGTCCATAGCGATTTTCAAGTTTCAGGTCAATAATCAATGGCATCGGTGAGAGCAGATATAATGGATCCTCGGAGTCAAATTCGCAGACAGTGTGCTGTCCGCAATCCGCATATGCTGAGCGATCCAATTGCGTGGATAAAGGACGTTCAGTATCCTCTGCGCATATACACATACATATTCGTTATTTGACGAGACGATAAAAAGCTTAATAGCGAAGTTATAGGTCGAATGAGCTGAGTCAAAAAGGGGTTAGAGGATCCCTTGTGGAATGTGGGCAATGAAAGCGTGAAAGAGAGGATGCGGAACATTTTCACCTAAAAGAGGAGATTCGGAGAGCGTAGGGGAGTAGTGAACGATTTACACCACTTAATAATGTCAGGCAGGAGAGGGGTAGGAACCTACAGAGGAAAAGCAATGGCAAATGGTTGGTGGCGGTGGCCAGGATCAAATGAAAATGTACAACCCCCATTCGTGGATTAGAACTAGTACTTTTTCTCTCTCTCTCTCCTTCTCTGTTGCCATTTCATCTCGCGCAGTACCAAAAGAGCCGCGTCTGTTAAATTCCCCTCGCTGTAGCTTCTGCGGTCAGATGGCTCCATTCCTCGTCGTTTCTTCCCTGACTATACCGATAGCACGACTATCGCTGTTCACCTTTTCCTACCAACGTTTACCGTTACCTTCACCCTCAACTGAAGCTTTCTCGAGGTCTCTCCGCGTACACGCATAAGAAGACTTTACTTTTCAGCATGACCTGAAATTTCGCCTTTGAATCGCATCAAGTGGTTTTTTGTTTGAACTATGCCAAGGGGACTCGATCGGTTCTAATCAACATTACAAACAAATTCAACTAACGTATCGTGTGGCATTTTTTTAAATTTTTGAACAAATTTCTCGACAATTAGTTAAATCGTACGGCAATTGGTAGCTCTATGAGATGCATTAGAGAAGAAATCTCGTCGGAAAAAAACAGGAAGATGGGGTAAAAAGTAAAATGGTGAAAGTTTTTTCGAGTCCGAAAGCTCAGGGTTTTGTCGAGGAGGACGCGTAATTGAAAGTTTATTTTCTCTCACTTTCTCTCTACACGAGTTTAATTTTACCGACTCCGGGGAACCCCCGCAGCAAAGAAATTATACAGAGTTACGCAGCCACTTTTGTCAGAGGTGTATATACGTCAATGATAATAATTTCCGTACAGCTGCACGCGAAGATTAGAAGGGAAGATTGGAGTCTCTACCAGAATTATGTGAGCGACTTTCTCTCGTGTGTGAGGGTCGAGCCAGGGATATAGGGAAGGGACGAGTCGTTCATAAGATCAGAACAATTTTATACAGATTTTTGCAAAAGTTATGCGGAAAGAGTTTGTTAGCATTTTTATTTCTGATGCACTGATTATGAGATTTAAATAGGAAGAGCCAATTTTATGCTGTGGACGGGAATGCACCATGGAGTGGGGATCACAAGGTCGTCCTTTCAGCTGTCGAAAATAGGCTCTGCGGCGTGAGGTTCGTTTGCACTCTTTGTTAATAGGACCGAATGGGCTCTTACAATCTCGAGAATCGTGCATCGAACGAAAATAAAAAAAAAAAAATTCAGTTCAGAACCGTACGATGTGTGTGCCTTTTTTTAAACTTTTGGAATGCAAGTTTTGGGACAATCTGTACACGTAGTTCGGAGAATACTTCGAGACGACGCAAAGACACCTGGGAACGATCAAGATTATAATTGGAGATTATGTCGGAGTAACTGCTGGTAAAATGGGCCACAATGAGGAGGATTCCCTGCGTGCCTGCCACGAGTTATTTACTTTGACTTTAACCCACAGACGCCCTACAGATAGGGGAGTTTGGGGTTCTTCGGGTCACGGTTAACGATTGAACTTTTCCTTGTCCTGCATATCCTGCATTAATAAGTCACAAGTTTCTAACAACGTTACAATTTTTATTCATTAAATAGACAAGCATTGAAAAACGAAATTTCGTAACGATGTGCTTGTTTTGCATTCAAATGTTTTTTCTTCTTCTCGTTGCTGTTCTACCTTCAAATAAATTCTATCACAAACTATCGAACTTGAACTCTGGTACTGCAAAAAAGGAACCTCGGTTATTGGCTGAGAGGAATTTTCGTAAAACAGGGTCACGCGGTGAAACTCCAACAGAAAAAACCCCCGAGAAGGCTTCTAACAAAACCCAAACAAGTATACGAGCTCTTGCCGAAATGTTGGAAGGTTCGAGGCTATGTACGCATACAGCCGACAGATGCCTCTTCCTCTAAATTATTTATCAAACCTTTCATTCATCGACCCTCGTGATATTCATTAATTCAGCGAGCCTCAATATCACTGACACATAATTATTTTTGCCAAACCTTTTCCTTGCTCGTCACTCTTCGTAATTTAAACAGAAAAGTCTCGAATGGTGAAAATACATTTGGAAAGATGCTTTGCTTTCTCATGAACTCATTCCATTTCCGTGCAAATTTTGCTTCATCGATTTTTCCTAAAATTTACCATATTACTCAGAATAATACACAACCATGTTCGAGGATTAACAAAAAGGAAAATCCTCGAGACGAGGACGTGAAAACTCATAAACCATATAAAGCTTTTTTTATTATTAGGGGATACATCACTTCGCTTTCTGATTCGTTCATATTTGATTCGCGGTGAAGCGTTATAACATTTTAATATGCTAAATCGAAACCCATTAATTTTTTTCATATTACTGACGTAGAAATTCCATTAAATTTCTAAAATTGAAAAAAAAACAGCAGATAATTTTTTATTCTACATAAATATTTGTATTCAGTTTTCGAGCCCTGATTCTTGATTTTCCGTGCAATTTCATTAATTATGAAAGGGAAACGGAAATTTGTAATTTACAAGATCACTGAAAGTTCTGGAGCCATAAAATGATTGACTTGTAAGACTTTCAATATCGTTTCTCATCAGGAATTAGCAAAGATTGATAGTCCGCATTCCGAAAACGTATAGGATCGAAAAAATAAAAAATTGCATTCTCATGACTTAATAGTTGAGAATAAATCACGTTTTTCATCTTTTTTTTGCTCATTAACAGCGCTTCATGTATTTTTAAATTCTAGGACAAAATATCGTCTAAAAATCTCAAAATAATGAATAGATAAAAAAAAAAAAATTCAGCACTGATAACCGGAGGGCAACCATCAAACAAACTGAATCACAGAAAATATTAACAATGAAGGAAATAACGCAACGATTAATAACGATTAATTGAAAAATCGTGTCGAATTGCGAATGGCCAATTCCCTGACAATTATTATCTGCGATTACGAGGCTTCGACAAAGTAACAGACATTACTCAACTGAGACGGACAGCGGCGATGGATGAGCGGTCAAAGTGTGGCTTCGACGATGACCAAAGTTCAAGAGCCCCGGGCGAGGTCAACAGTTGGTTCGAAGACCGCTTAGCCATGCACCGGCTCGTGTATCAATCGTCGAGCAGGTGGTACTTTTTTTAGGTTTCTGATGGTTCTTGTCGACCGATATTCAGCAAAAATACAGCCACCTGGATCAGCTGATTGTTACATAGTTCCTTTACCTCTGAAGCAAATTCGATGTTATGGCCTCAACTACATACATAGCGCTCACCACCTCATTACCTTTTTTGTCAATGTGGCGGTTTTGTCAAATAAACGAAATATAATGTTTTGTCAAATTTACAAAATGGATTTCGTTCGTCCTGGCTCTGTTGAATCAACAAATTTCTTTTGTCAGTGTATGAACAAGAACAATTAAGTACGATTCGCAAAGGCCCGCAAGGGTGTCCGCAGAATCATTAAAATAAACGAATATAATCAAAGTTTATTTTATTTTGAAAAGACAAGCGGATAAATACACAAAATTTTTTATCCGGGTCCTTCCTCTGTCAAGCGCTTCGTTCGCTTTTCAGTTCAACACGAGAATGCAAACGCTTTCGTGACCACGCTACATTGAACAATTACATCGTGATTTGTGTTCGTCTTTCCGACCGGAAATAAGAAACGTAGGTATGAGCAAGCGGCTTCTTTCACCATCAATAATAACTGTTTTCGAATATTCAACCGGATTCCGACTTTGTGAATGGGGATCGAAAATAGAAGGAAGCTAGAGGCATTCGTTTATTTATCTCAATGGGAAACTCGACGTTTTTTTTTTCTTTTGGAGAAAACGTCAGTGTTTTATTCCCTAAGCCGATTTTTTCAAAACAAATTGGGTAGCTCAGGGGTTGATGAAAGTTATCGGTTCGTTAAAAAAAAATAAAAAAAAAAAAAACAAGGAATCTCTATCATTTGCATTACAATTTCTCGTAACGAGATCGAAACTACGAGAAATCTCTAAATTTGAAAAATGACAAACGATCGATCGTCAATGATCTCTTGGAACATCATTTATGCGCCAATGTTCGAAATGACGTTCACATTCGACAATGAAAAAAAAAATTACAAGATGAGTTAGCAAATCGCAAGAAAAACTTCCATCTAATTTGCTAATTTATTTTATTAATTTATTATAATGTTAAGAAAAGAAAATGCATGTGAGAAGAAAATTTCCAATTAATTTTGTTGATTGAAAAACTTTGACTCTAAAGAAATGATGGAAGCACTTGGTTATTTATTTCGGATGAGGTGAAAAATTACGTACGATACTCTTTCAGTTCCGACAGACGTCTATAGATGGACGACGAACCGACGAACAATGAACATACGCGATCCATAGACATTTCATACGTCGTCGATGCTCGTGCTGAGAAGGAAATGAGACTTTCGTGTATCGTTGCGTTCGAGTTACCGTCCCTGCATCTAAATAAATATGCACGAAGCGGTTTGTTTTTGTGTCATGCAATAAATAAACAAAATCAATAAACAGAAAGTAAAGGAACGACGGATATACGTCATAACTATTTTACAAACATGACGTTGAATTTTCCGACAAAATACGCAAAAATCTGTGTTTGCTCAAAAGTGTTTGCTCAGAATGAAAAACCAGTGCAAAGAATTTCTGGGAAGAGAAAAACATATTGTTTTTCCATTTCTACGAAATGTCGGAATTATTGGTTTTCAAATATGAATGATCGCTTTGAAGAGAAAACGGAAGCTAGTGACTGCGCGAAAGATGAAAACAATGCTACATTTTTATGGAATTACTTTTTTTCGTCATATTTTTTCATAACGATTTTTTTTTCAACAAAATATAAACTCGAGCGAAACTGTTTGGCGTGCAATTTTTCGACAAAATACGTAAAAATCCGTGTTTACTCAAAAGTTAATGAAAAACCGGTGCAAAGGATTCCTGGAAAGAGAAAAAGATTCTGATATTTCTACGAATTTTCGGAATTATTGGTTTCCAAATATGAATTGATCGCTTTGACGAGAGAACCGATGTTAGTCATGACTACGCGAAAGTTGAAAAAAATACAGAGAATGCTACATTTTTACGACGGGACACTTTTTTCCGTTATATTTTTTCATCACGATTTTTTTTCAACAAAATATAAATTCGGGCGAAACCGAGAAAAAAAATTGTCTTCCATTTGTTATTCTACAGCCATCGCAGATTATTTCTGATATTTTATGCTGAACCGATAATTAGTGATGCCGTCGAGACGAGACATTTCTCGGCGAGACGAGACGAGAAATTTTTTTCAACTAACGAGATTCTCGATCGAGACTCTCGACATCTCGCGATTTCTCGAATTTTTCGAGACTTCTCGGATTTCTCGAATTTCTCGAGATTTCTCGTATTTCTCGAGATTTTCTCGATCACATTTTGATCTGAAAAGGCATTTCATTCGATGCCTTACATCATATGTAGTGGAAAGTAAATGTAGTCGTATTAGCTTTTGACTTTACATTGGCATTTTCTTTTTCAAAAATATTGATTGACACTGCTCCTATAGATGATCTCCACGAGATCCTCAGAAAAAGATGTCTGGCGGAAAGCTCGAAATTCTCGGTTTGGATTGTCGAAAATAAGAAAGACCAAAAAGTTTCTTTCAGTGGATAGATGAATCTAGGTATGAATTTAGGCGGATTAATTGCGCAAAAAAAGAATTCGGAGCTCCACTCCTTTTTAGTAGAAATCATAGCGCTCTCAAATTTTTTAAAGTTGGCGCTGCCACAACATTTTTTTGCTGTATTATAATTTTTCTTACCCCAAAATTAAGAGCTATTTAAGAACTGTTCAAGAGTGCAGAAAAAGAATTCGGACCTCTCGTCTCGAATTTTGAGAAATATTTCTCGAAATTTTTCCGAGACGAGAAATACGAAATTCTCGTCTCGTCTCGTCTCGTCTCGCTCGACGGCATCACTACCGATAATACCCGCTGGTTTTGCAAATGAATTTATAGATAAAAAAGTGAAAAAATACTACGGCGATGCGATGTGATGGATTAATATTTTATTGAATGGCTTTTCATTTGTTTTAAATATTCTTCGCCAAAGTGTACGAACGCGTGATGAAGATTTGGTATATTTTTAATTCATGGTTCGTGCGAAAAGCGGCGGATTAAAGTTCCGTTTTTATTTCACATTTTCCAGTATTTCGTCGAGCACTCACGGCTGAATAATTGTAATAATTCTATCCGTTTTAACAATATATGTTGTCTTCTTTTTTCCAAGTCTCATGGGAAATATGTTCCGTGTACATTGGGTCCGACATTTTAGAAAAAACTTTCACGTAATGATGATGCACGTGGTGCAAGTTAAAAAAAAAAAACAGACGCACCGTACTCACATACACACGACCAAGTGCTACGTGATTCGCATAAATTTATACATAAATATGTATTATCTAGACGCGTCAAGCTGTTTTGTATAGCGGCGTTTACGTTACCGTTTCAAAATGTTTTTCCACCATCAAAAATTATGAAATGTTTCTCGTAACTGGAATTATTCTCGTTTCATTTTTGGACCATCATAATTTATATTTTGAATTTATCGTCAAATACGTGCGAAACGCTTTCAATTACAAAAATAAACATTCACTTGAGCCACCACGAACCCAAAGATAAAAATTATAGAAACGGATGTTTAATCCGTGAATTTTCTATGTTTATTCCCTTTTGGGCTGTTGGCGAGACTATTCGATTACTCACACCTGCAGCAGCCACTCCCATTGTCTTATCAGACAATATGGTCCAAAAACGCAAGAAACCTGGTTTCCGCTACAGCGATCCGCTGCATGACTATAGTGTTTCATAAAAAACATTTTTACTTGCGATTTATAGAAAAAAAAAGATCCCGAGTTAGCGATAAATTCTTCGGATGTACAGATAATAGGAACTGAATCAGATTTTTTGATCAACAATTTTTGTCACTCTGTTACGTCACACCCGCTTTCCGTCCTTCTCTCTCCCTCTCTTTCTCTCTCTTTTCTCGCTTTTTCGTTACTGTTTTTACCAAAAATGGGACAGTACAGCAGACTACATGCCTGGCTAGTTTATATCGCTGCTCACCCTGTTCATCCCTTGATTCGTTCGTAACCTATATATGTATCCCGAATCTCCCGCACATCCTCGCGTATCGGTTCAATCAATGAGGGTTGGCAGACTGTTACGGTGGGTTATGAAATACTGGCCACGAACGCGGTCGTTTTATATAACCGAGGCATGTATAGTAACCCCTTATATGTACGTCCGTACACGTTTTTATATAACTCGAGTTTTCCGTCGCGTTCGAATGTTAAAATTAAAGGAGGGCTAAAAAAATTAAGCACAAATAAAACTTTGAACTCTATAATTGTAGTCAGTATCATTTCAGAATTTTCAACTTGTTTGTCTAAAGGAAAACCAATAAATTTAATTAGAAGTATTGTTTATACAAGAGGAAGAATACTCACAAATCATTATATACGTCGAATGGATAGCAAAAATCTTTTTGTAGTCATTGTTTAGGCTGATGGCCGTTTGATGGAGATCTCCACAGCGACGCAGTGGGAGGAGCTTTTACATAAATAAGGAAGATCGGAGAAAGACGAAAAAGAAACCACTGATTCGGGTTACATACGAAAAAGTACTTGCAGAGAGAGAGAGAGAGAGAGAGAGAGAGAGAGAGAGAGAGAGAGAGAGAGAGAGAGAGGGAGAGATAGCAAAACGTGAAAAGTTTTCGATTCTAGACATGAATTCATCGTTGTTGTTAGTGGTTCAGTCCAGGAAAGAAAACCCTTGAACGAGAGAAAAATAGGAAAACAGAAATGAAAGAAAGCCGAAGAGAGCGAGAGATGGAGAACCGCAGGCAAAATAATATTCGAGTTTTCAACTCGATAAAGCGCTTGATTAAAATGTCCAGTTGCATCGTTCTGTTAGTCGACCTTTCCACAAGTAATTCGTAAATGAAAAGTTTCGTGAAACTTTTCGAATGCGATACACACGGTTTTCGTGGTGAACCTCGAATCTCATTCCATCTTTTTTCTAGCCACGGCCGGTTGTCTTTTTTTTTCATTCTTTTCAATTTTTTCGACTACAGGTACGCGGGTTGGAAGAGGGAAAAGCTCTTCCTCGTTCTTTCTCTCGTTCTCATTTTTGTTCTTCTTTTCAATTGGTTTTCATGAAAAGAGAAAGAAAAATCTTGCAGTGACTATTGGACTAATGATAAAAGCATTCGGACTAAATAAAAATAAACATATTTTAACTGGACTAATGAATTATTAATAAACAAATTCTCAACGATTAGAAATCTTGCCAAGCAAAATTACATCGATATTTCTTGCCTTCCTGGAACACAAAATCCAGAAGATAATCGAGCACCAACGTATAAATCTGTGTATAAACGTCCGTAAGTACTTCTCAACAACTCCATACGTAAATATATAAAAATAAAACGAAAAGTTTCTGTCTACATTTAAGGATGGGATTGAAAGTGAATCACGATACTGAACAGTGTAAAAGTTTCCCGGCTTATGAAAATCTCCTTAGTTGCCTGGGGGCTTTTAAATTCTGTGCATCTCCATCCTGGATTAAAATGAAAAATATTCAATCATTTATTTTCAGCGTTGAACTTTCTTTATCTTGAATTTATTCGGAATTTAAATTTACCATTCAAATCTATTGCGTTCCTATTAATCGATTGTTTTTGAGGAAACGGTGAATCTCTAACCACGAAATAATTATTCCTGGGCTACAGTTAGTCAAGCGTATTAATTAAAATTTGAACGAGGAAACTTTGGATTTGCCCAAATAATTCGATACGCAACAAACGATGAGCGATACCCATAGTCATTGACTTCGAAATTGACGAGCTTTTTAGGCTCAAAAGTTTATTTGAGGAAAAGGTTCTTGCGGTTTGTGAATATTGCTTCGAGAAAACTTTATACATTCTCTTTTCCTCCTTCTTTTCTTTTTTGTATTAAGCGAAAAGCTTATTTTATCGAAAAGGCCGAGAGAACTTCAGAATTATCGTGTACCAAAGTGCCAGATGGAGAGAGAAAAGGGGAGAGCAAGGGAGAGAGAGAGAAAGAGAAAGAGCAGATAAGTTGAGTTCGGTTGAACTAACAGGAACAGCGAATCTCGTGGTCAGCCAAAAATTAATAAAGCGGTGTGACGGCTCACCGCGGTTCACAATAAACAATATCGCGTCCTTGTGCCTCCTTCGCTCCTTGAAACTTTGTTGCCTATTCGTCTTCTCGTCATTTTCTGCTTTCAGATCGATCTGCGCAACTGATAAAACTTTTTAATGAAAAGCCTAATACCGCAACGATGGTTAATTATATATTCTACATATGAACATAGTGATCGCTTTGATCCAGCCATGAGGTCTTCCTAGGGCCATGCTTTATGTGAGAACAATTCTAATTGCATTCCGAAACTTGATTTTATCGATTTTCGTTTTGAGTGATTGCAGAATCACTAATTAGCCAGTAGATGATTGTTCATATTAACTTTGCAAGGAAGCCCACAAAATCATTTTTTTTTTTTTGAAACAGGATCTATGGACAGAAGTTGAGCATTTATTCAAAAAAATGTATTCGTATTATTTAGAGATGAGAATCTGCGACGAACACAATGAAATCTATGAATTTTGATAAGTGCGGAGGATAATTGCGGGGCCGAGCGGAAATCATAGTGAATTTCGATCGCCCGGATTATGCTCAAACGCAATTAATCGTGCTTTTATACCGATCAGGCATTTGATGCCCAAAATCGAGACGAGTCGGAATTCCAACGGATTACGATTGGACAATTGGTCGTAAGGGATCAAGAGATCACCACTGTGTAATTTGCAAATATCGTATAATGTGAACTCTCGTATCCTGTATTGCATCATCGCTTCCTATTCCGGCTCCGTGAACCCATCATCCATTGCTTCTATATAAGTTTATTGATTCCAATTATTGTTTCAAAATTTTCGTCCCACAAGTGCAGTCTTGACACGTTTCAACCATTGAAATATTTTGATATTTTGTGTTCCCGTCTTTGTGTTACTTGCTCAAGTTCTAGGACCTTGGTATTTATTCATTAACTATATACTTGATATACTTGAGATTCCAAAATACATTTACGTGTTTATTTTCAAACAATCTCTCCAACGCTTCACAAAGATTTCATCGCATATACGAAATTGGATTGGATATTCTCGGCTTTGAAATTCAACGAATTTCATTCGGCAAAACAATCACTTGGCTGTCGAGCTCGTGGCTCGTGGATCGATCGCTTTTTGTGGGAAAGGCAGTTTATCTGGATTTCTCATGCGATCGAGTAACAGAAAACTATTTAGTCATTAGTCATTAATCAAATTATTTAGCAAAATGGTCAGGCTTCGAAATTGACACCAGGCAGCCACTGCTTATTGTCCTAACGACTCGGTATGATGCCGAGTGCAGCGATCGCTCAGTGCAATATATGCTGCTAGGTGCATTCCAAACGCAAGAACACTGTTTATCTTTTTTCTGAGAATTGAGGCCGTAGTTGGTGAGTTTAGTTTGAAAAATTGTGTCGAAGACGTCGAGGATTTGCTAATAAGTTTTTTTAAATTATTTATCACGAAAGTATCTAAAAGTGGAAAATTGTGTTTTATCGTTCTTGCACGTGGAAATTGAGATTAGATTGCGTGCAAAGTTTTTTTTTGCGTGTTTCGTTGCTACGTAACGCTACCAAACGTTGTCGGTGCAGCTAAGTCCGGTTACTTGATTCTCGCGTGTTTTTTGAACATACCTGTTTAACAGTAATTTCCTAGGACCAACTTCTCGTTTTCCTTTTTTTATATCGCAGTCCGGACATTGTGGATTTCAATTTGCTAATACTAAGAGCTTTTCAGTTCGCAGTTTTTAACATTTTCCGGAATTAAACGCTCCAATAGATTGATAGAATTTTTTTTTTTTCAAAATTTTTCGTACGTAAGATTGATGATTTTTTTATTTTCGAAATTCGAGTTCGAGGTTTGTAGTCAGCGATCGCGAAAACCCCTTAGGAAAAAATTTGGCGAGAATTGCACGTGAGGAATGATGCTCAAGGGGTTAATGTCATTAACAAAAATGAGTAATAAGTTGATTAATTATTGTTAAATAATTATTTATGAGTAAAATAAAATGAAACGCAAAACCAGAGTAGAAGGAGAAATTCCGTTTTTCATTTTCGTAAAAAGATCGTTGTTCAGGAAATAAATCTTGTAGTAAAGACGCGATGAAAGAGTCCGATGAACCTTCGAAGAAAATCTCTGCTCCGCCACATAGTCTTGTGGAATGCCAATTTATTATAACGCCCAAGATTTTTCTCATCCTTTTTGCCACATTCCGTCTTTCTCTCTCGCCCTCTCCCTCAGGCGATGACAATTCTTTTGGCTTAAGAAAATAGGCCAAAGTACGAAAAGACTGTAATAAAATCCGAGTCAATTAACAGGACGTCGTCGAGGGTCCCATTAATAATCCCTACTCTTCTATCTTTTCGCGAATCTTCACTTCCTCCTTTCTCTCTCACTCCGCTTTTCCAATCTCGAGGTAGAAAAAAAGGGCGAAAAAAATCGTTCCACCCACGCAACAAGCAAATAGTCTACGCTCGCCTCCTCGAGGCAAACTTTGTTCTCCACTTTTCTCTTCTCGTTTGTCCTTCTTTTTCGTCCTCTACGAAAACATTTTTTTTTTTTCGTACAACGCTTGTGTTCAAACTAATTTGGAAACTTTTTTTTTTCAAAGTCGATTTTTCAGGTTCAAGAATACGCAAAGCAATATTTGCGATATGCTAAATTGCCACCAGGGAGAAAGAAAAGTCAGTAGAGCTTAGTCCCATCCCTGTGGAGTTGTATCTTTTCCTCAACATCAAGACCTTCTTTGCTGCGATTACACAGTTTGGGTTTGGGTTGGAGAAAAAGTTTGTTGAGAACATTTACTAATTGTCCTTTAGAAAGAAAATATTAAAAAGGTCACTCGAGATTCTTTTTCCAGACTCTCACTTTTACTTAGAGATTAAAATGGACAAAATTTTTTTTGGAAAAAAATCAGAGTGATTCGTCGATTAAGATTTCGTCGAATCTTTTCCAAGATTGAAGCTCAACAATCAGAATGACGTGGAGGCTGCATGTCATTCCGAAGAACTGTTGTTCATGGAGATGTCACAAAAAAAACGCATGGTTTGTTCCTCATTTTGCACGTGTTCCAGGAAAATGCAAAAAAAATATTTTTAAGCCTTTCCAAGTGCAGTGCCTCTCCTTAATTGTGGAGTGATTCATCATTATGCAATAAAATCATACGAAAAAGGAAGAAGAACGGGCATAAGACAGATCAGGTATTAGTTGTTGAGTTCCCCGAGTGTTTGTAAGCAAAACAACGTCAATTAAGAAGAGCTTTAGCGCTGTTGCTGAGGCTGTTACAATCCACTTGATAATTTCAAATCTGTGGATGAAGGATTATTAATACACACAACGAAGCAGCAAAAGTGAGCCCTTCTTTCTCTTCGTCTCTGCGCTAATGATGAAACCCTTCTAATTGATTCGAGACTTGGATTTCGTGACAAGAACTAATGAGTTTTTTTTATAACCGATCTTTTACCGCATCGCGCATGTTCCGGATTGCGGTTTTGTTCATGGATCCTCGACTCGACCTGTATGGGTTTCAACAGCATATGCTGTCATAGCCCGAAGAATTCAATCATATAATTGTCGATCAAGGTTTTTTCGTCACGTATCAAGGAAATCGTTATTCCGATCTTTTTCAATTTTTCCGCTTGTTAAGGTAGTCACTTCGCCAAAGCGTTATTCCACGGCGGCAATTTTTAAATTTCGAGAAAACATGCGAGGCTCTATTGCGAAACTACTCAGAGAATTTCGGAGAGATTCGTCATGCCGTTTATGAGATATTAGTAAATAAAACGTTGCACACGGTTTTACGTTCATGATCGTGGGGAGCAGAAAAAAATAGACCCCGTAGATAAACGAGAAATGCGATAATGAATTATATAGGTCGCGTATACGGTCAATATTGCGTGATAAATACTCGAGTTGAAAAAAATGTTTTGGAGGTTAGCAAAAAAAAAGTTTTGTATTAAGTAAATTAGGGGAATTTCCAACCCCGTTACAATGTGACTAACAGTTGTTAATGTAAATTCTTTGACAAAAAGATGAATATCTCCGTACAATTCAAAGGGAGCAAACGAAGACAATGATTGATAACTATATTGATATGGATCTAGGAAGTTCTCGTTCCTGGGAACTGAGGGTTGGTATTGATTCGGCATCAATTTTCTGTTTAACCGAATGTAAAGTATTATCCATTGTAGATTGACTCGGAAGATTCGATTTGACGCATTGTTTAAATCATAAATGCAAACTCTCGGGAAAAGAGAGTATGGAAGATCTGCCTTGGACAATGTATCCCCGCGGCAAACTTGTCCTTTCTTCTTTATCTCAAAATACCATAGTCTCAGCCGAACCCTGAGGGCCTTCCTCTCCCCTTTCTATACGTAACAAACTCGTGACGTCACAAAGCTTTGAGTCAGCTTAAAGAGAATAGTAACGCGTGCGCTTCGGGCTGTCTGCCTGTTTCGTATCTATCTCGTCTTTCAAACCCATCCCTTTTTGTCCCTCGAGTTTGGCTGATGTGTATGCCAGAACAATATGACAATAAGGGTTCATGTTCGTCGAAGCAGAATTTTCATTCGTGCTAATCAATCATGATTGGATAACGTTTGAATTTCAGATAAAATGAAAAATTCTCCATGATCCTTTGTCGTCTTTTGTTATTGTAGGGAAGTTTTTTCTTGTCGAATTTTTTGAGAACGACGATCTATTATTAAGATCAATTAAAAAAATATATGACTTTATGACTGAAAAGACGGAATAAAATGAATTTCCCATAAACTGTTCATTTCCGAGCTCCATATATGGAGAAATAAAAATAAAAGCCACAAAGTAGAAGCCACTCAGATTCTAGCCTCGATAACGTAGGGCTGAAAACCCGGAGCAAAACAAAATCCCAAGACGATTGGTAACGGTGAAAGTGTTATCGTACAAGCAGCTTGAAAGTTTTGTCACGAGGGTCGATGGTTCGAAGTAAGGGTCTGTGCGGTTGGTAGGCCCTTAACGACTGGATCAAGAGGGCAAAGGAGCCAACGTACATCGAGGAAGGAAACGGGAAAGGCGGTTGATGCAATGCTTCGGACGAACCAATGATTAATCAAACAGTTAAGATTTGTACGTGTATGTGTGTGTGTGTGTGTCCATGGAGTTGGCCGCTTGTAACAATGCATGCCTGGACGCCCCGGACGCCATTAGGCAAGCCCGCAACTGGAATACGGCGGACAGACAGAGAGAGAGAGAGAGAGAGAGAGAGAGAGAGAGAGAGAGAGAGAGAGAGAGAGAGAGAGAGAGAGAGAGAGAGAGAGAGAGAGAGAGAGAGAGAGAGAGAGAGAGAGAGAGAGAGAGAGAGAGAGAGAAAGTGCTGGTATACTCAAGATAAACAGCCCAGGTGGATGAACTCTTGGACGAGGCTTTCGCTCGACCCCCAGAGACACTTCGAGATCCATTTTCATCCGATCTAACCAGTTCCTTCAGCTTTATTGCGAAACAACCCTCTCTTCTACCTTTCAAACACCTTTGGCTCTCTGCTGCCTCTCCATCTCTATCTCTCTCTCTTTCTCCCTTTCACGTATATCCGTTGCTTGCATATCAGACGTAATTTTCCTATGATTCTACTCTCTCTATTTGGAAAATACTCTACCATCGTTATACATCATGAGTGTCATTGATCTCACATAATATTTCCCAGAAATGAGCGACGAATAGATAAGGAACGATTCCCAGAAATTCCGTTCCTGGAAATACTTCTTGGAGGTAATTCGACTCTGGTAAATCCGCCTGTATATAGCTCAAAGAGTCCTATACGCGATCTAATGAAACGAACCTAATGAGAACCCAATGAGCCTTAGCAATACGTATGGAAATCTTTCAAACATTTATCGTACTCATGCAGTAGAGAAGCTTCGACTGCGAAGTTCTCCCGGAGGTTTGCGCTCGGACCCCAGGGCTTTTCGAAGAAACAAAAATGTAATGAAAAAAATGTAAGCCACATCGTATTCGAGAAATTACACAAAGGTACGAATTGCTCCATACTTAAAAACTGTTTGATGCACATCTTTATGATAAAACGATGGATAAGAACTTTGGCCCCATTGACATGGGACGATAAATTATGCCTCGCTCTCTCGCTCTCTCTCTCTCTCTCTCCCTCTTTACTCTAATTTTGTTCTTCCTTCAATTGCATTTGTTAGCTAGTGGTGAAAGGTCGCGAAGACTGTCGTGCAAATATATCCTCAGGCAAAAACTTGTGCGCGCTCTGTAGACTTCTTCAGCGATGTTATTAAACGACTCTTTCATAAACATGATCATCTCCTGCGACAAACAAGACATCTTGCTAGTAAAAAATGATGGGTCTCG
This sequence comes from Hyposoter dolosus, assembly GCA_963921915.1. Classification (NCBI taxonomy): domain Eukaryota; kingdom Metazoa; phylum Arthropoda; class Insecta; order Hymenoptera; family Ichneumonidae; genus Hyposoter; species Hyposoter dolosus. The sequence continues at coordinate 19,299,764 of OY998129.1, read as the reverse complement.
CCACTACCTTTTCCTGCATGGAAAATTCCCATGTTCCTTTTCGTTATGCGCGCACGTCCACGAATCGGTAAATAGACACGCGCATACGCACATCATTTATTCAGTGTGCCGCCGTTACTATCCCCAGCGCATCCAACGGAATTAATTATTTCATTGAGCCTTTTTTTTTCATTCGCAGTTTTTTCTTCGAAAAAGACGATACTTTTCTATCTACCATTACGTTTCAATTTTTTCAAAATTCGTTTCTTCATTGTTGGACCCCAAGGCTTACGCGATTCCAATTGCAGTTTCGTTGCATTCTTCAATTTGCATTTATTGGTTTTTTTTCTGGTTTCTATTAACTAATTTAGTTTCTATTAACCAAATCACAACTGAACGAATAATTTCAAGTGCGAATAAATATAAATTCGAAGCGTCACATTTATGCCATTTTCAGACTGTTTAATCCTGCAGTATTTTCGTCTAGCCAATTTGACTTAATTGCTATGTCTTAATACTTAGAAAGCAGATCGAGATCATGGATTTCTGAATAAGTTATTACGAGCGCATCTCTCGGAGTAGAGAGTTGACCAGACGGAGCTGCTAAATAATTCTGTTCAGAAAAAATAAAGAGCAAATGCCGCGAGAGTTCAACGAATGACGAGCGGACGCGAAATTTCTGATCCAAAAAAGTTTTTGCGTTACTGGAATAGACCAAGCTCGTTAGGCTCAAATATACTGAGAATTTAGAGAAAAAAAAATGATCGCCTAAATGAGGCTTTACCTCAGCCAAAGAAACCTCGTTTCCATGTTCATGGCTCACGTTGAGACTCCTATTTTCGTGTAAGCAAAGAACAAATATTGTTATAGAGATGAATCGAAGAAAAAACGAAAAAAGAAGAAAGACGTTATGGAATAAGTTTCATGCGAATTCTACATGGACGCTGCGAAGAATCTCTCCCTCTTTCTCGTACTCCATTGGGGAAACAGGGCTAATGAGCGTGCAAGTATGTGTGTGTGTGCGAAAGCGCGTTAGCGAGAGAATGAGTCTGTCAAATAAGTGGTTATAAGATCGTTAGTCTTGTATCTAAGCATTGAGTCACCTAAAAATAACGTCGCATACACATTGTCTTATTGAATAAATCCCAACTATATTTCTCGTAAAACGAGGATATGAAAAATATTATTTACGAGGATTGAAGAATTCTCCAGTTTTTATTTATTGCTGGCATTACCAATAAAGTTAAGTGGATCAGTAGTTCCTTGGATGTTTCTAAACTTGATAGGTATGTTACGATTTCATTTACAGTTAAAAATGAAACAAGTACGACCAATACCAAGTCAATGGTTCATTTAGTTGTGAAATTGGGATTAGACATAATTCAAGTCGGTTGTTCGTTATTTCAGGAAATATAATTAATTACTCCTTTTTTTAACACATCGATTCTGATATTTTCGTTGTCAGACGTGGCGACTGAAGGTCTGGTCCATATTTTGTAGCTTGTAAACACGCGATTTCTTCGAGGAGAAGTGGATATAGACAAAGAAGAAAAAGAAGAAAAAAGTCGGCGAAGGAAGTGTTAGCGTCGGATATGTCAAGTTTACGAGATCGTGCGAAATTCTCAAAGGGTGAGACGAAGCAAGAGATGGTAAGAGGTTGAAGAGGCCAGAAAATCGTTGATCGTAAAAACGAGCCTGTCCCAGTTAAGTCGAATTTCCGTCTATTTCTGCGAGTTATCCCGAAGCCTGTAGCAAGCGAATAAGGAATAATGGGAAGTTTGGGATGAGCGTAGAAGGAGATGATAGACGGCGAGGACGAGCACGACGAGTCGTAAAAGTGTAGTAGGCGAGTCGAGTTGCTCATTTCCATTTTCTAGTGGAGGACCGAAAGGAAAACGTGGGAGAAAAAAGGGGAGTCGAATAATGAGTAACAGGAAAAAAAATGGTTCATGCTTGCGCAATTCTTATCCAAATGTTTGTCGAGATGTAATTCCAGGATCTTGGTGAAATTGGAGAGACGAAGTAAAATCGACTTGTAACCCAACGTTGGCGATGAAAGGAACGGGAAGTCTGAGGATGCTGGTCAACGGCGGAGCAACAGCGTAAGTCTGCTCGGGCCAAGCACCCCCCGATCAGTGTTAATCCGGAATCCCTGGAGGAATATCCATTAAAGTTGCATTTAGAGGCTCGTCGACGAAAGAATATTAAAGAAATGCTGTACGACGAAAAAAATAGCCAAGTTCAGTGTTGACCCGATTGCTTCCGGATAATTAATTCTGACGATCTGCCAGTGACATCGGATACTCGGAGTGACAATGGTCCTTCGGTCCGGATCCATTGTAATATCGTCCTCCTCTAATCCTTGTTCTCGTACCCTCTGGAGCATGCGCAAAAGCAGCTTAGTGGCATCAGCAGAGCTCTAAAGAGATGCGACAAAAAACAAGACGAATAGACCGGCCATCTAGAGCAGATAGGCACTGAATGGATCCTTCCGGTATAACACACTCCAGCCTGTGGCCTAGTCACTCTCTCTCTCTCAATCTTTCCAACCGAACCCCCAAGTAACCACCAGGCTATCGTTCTACGTAGACGCCTTTTGAAATAACGAGAAAAAAATGTCGTGCCGCATACGTACAGCCCTTCAGAAAGCAAACGAGAGAAGAGACAAGGAGAAATGAGGTTTACCACAGTGACGAGGTACTTTTCATCATCCCCAGGTTGTGTACGCCCTTTTGACTGTCCCGCGCCGTGCCACGATTGAAAAGACCTGCAGGACGATTGATTGATTGCTTCTTTCAAAACTTTTCCCTTGCCAGCCTTTTATCAATTCGTTGACTGCTCCGTGAAGAGTTGAAAATCCTTCTCTATTTAACCTCGTTATTTTAACATTGAAGTAAATATCGAGTCGACCCAGCTCGACTAACTTACCTGCAATCGTAAAAACATAAGGACACTTTCGAACTTAATTGTCCACTTTCTAATTCAATCACTAAATCGAATCCTACAAGAAATTCAATAATGAATCGTCCATGATATGTCGTCATCTACTTCGATCATTTTTACCAGACACTGGATTTTGTCAGAAATTGAGGTTACATTGTACCCCAGATGGTTGGTAGCATCCCTTGACTTCTCCAACCTATGAGCCCAACTTCGTAGTAACTTTGTTGGCAGAGAACAAGAAGCTTCGAGTTAAGCTTCGTATACACGATACGAGAAGTACTATAGCCTTGTTCTCTCTGCAACTGCTTCTTTACACATCCAGGATACCGCAAACGCCTTCAACATGCCCATGGTCGCTAAAATGTGACGAAAGTCGTTTTATTCATTTTCATTTAGTCACAGCTAAAGTACTTCACACTTTTCTGTCGCTTAAACCCGATTCGCGACTACTAATTAGTTCATATCCCATATGAAGGATGCATCGGAGACAGAAACTGTCAAGAACTTGACACTGCTTCGGGATCTCGTGACCTAGTGAATTTTAAGATCCTTCAGATTCATTGAGAGATGCATTTCGGAGATTATTCATATTCAATTAACTGCCACTTCGATAACACACATCCAAACTTTGGTTTTACCGAGTTTGGTTATCCTTCATAATTTTCAGTTGTGAGGAACCTACCGCGCCTCTTACTACTTACTAGTAGTCCAGATCGGGTTTAATCTTCCTTCTACACGGATGGCTCAACAATCTGTTCCCGTATAATCGATAATCCCGAACTGCGAAATTGGCTTCCCACTCATCCTACGACGGTTCATGGCCCGTCGAACTAAAGGCCGTATTCTAGGCAAGAACTTATGAAGGAACATTGCGTTTCGATTTTCTTTTCATTTCGGATCTCCAGAATTTGTGATTGACCGAGACTTTGTTGAACTTGCTAAATCTGTTTCTTAGCGCCCTCTCGAAGCTCGTCACGCGGTAGTTATCGGTGTGCTGAAAACCTTCGAATAATACAATCGAACGAATCCGGCGAAACAGTCGAACTCAATTTTTGGGAAACTGAGATTTCAGTAAATTTTTTGGGATTGTCATTCTTATGGGAGGAATGCTGCATTTACATGCAATACGAAAAACTTTGTTTTCTCGGTTTTTCCCAAGTTGGGATTCGTAGAAAAGTAAAAAAAAAATCTACAGCTACGAAGAATACTCAGATTAAAAAAAATCACGATTCGCGATGATTCAATCACTAAAGTGGAAGTGGAATTCCTCGGATTTTCCGATCTATTGGAAAGCTTGTTGAATGTCTATTGCGGTCGGGGAAAGCGTGTTTTAGCTCCAAGACGATTCGTCTAAAGTATCACTTCACTGCGTCGGTCTCTTTCTCTCAATGTAGTTCTAAGATCCTTAATTGAAATGTCTCGTAATACTTTGATGGGTAAATTGATATACAGTGTACACAGGCAAGTCTAGAGGCTTCGAAGGATCGATGAATTATTCTCTTAGGTTCTATACAAGGAATTTTATCGCGTTGAGCAAGACTTGCTAGACGTAAGGAGGGATTAATTTAATAAATTATCGAACGTTCGGTATATCGTATTTAAAAAATTTGTGAATACATATCAAAAGCTACAAATCTGTTGAAAATTTTCATTTTCATTCCTGACGTTCATTCTTCATTTTTTGCATAATATGAACTTGATCCCCTAATATTCCCCTAATCCCCTTCTCCCCTTCTAAAAAGTTGGTGAGTAACGCCCAAAGTTGGCGACCAACGGGGGGCATTGTTGTCGTTTTATTCGTGCTGTGATTGGTCGGTCCTGTTGTACACCGCGTTTTGCGTCTCCCGCTGTCAGTCTGACAGTTCCGGCTGTTGGTTTGACAGTTGCGTATTTGCGCGTGCGGTTTTTTGTTCCTATCGGAATAAAACGTTTTTTCGTATGCATGGAAATGGAATTGACTAGAACTCTTCACGAGGACACGGATGGAGACTTTCTTCATCACTGGGAATTGCCAGATCTACGAAAACGCGTCATGGAGCCTCAGCTTCGGGATTGAAACTTTTTTATTTATTTTTTCCGAAAATGGTGGATAAAAATTTATCCGGGAACGCGATTGACTAGAACTCTTCACGAGGGCACGCAGGGAGACTCTCTCCATCACTGGGAATTGCCAGGTCTACGAAAACGCGTCACGGAGCCTCAGCTTCGGGATTGAAACTTTTTTATTTATTTTTTCCGAAAATAGTGGATAAAAATTTATCCGGGAACGCGATTGACTAGAACTCTTCACGAGGGCACGCAGGGAGACTCTCTCCATCACGCAGAATCGCTAGATCTACGAAAACGTGTCATGGAGCTTCAGCTTCGGGATTGAAACTTTTTTTTATTTATTTTTTCCGAAAATGGTGGGTAAAAAATTTTCCAGAAACGCAATCAACTAGAACTCTTCACGAGGACACACAGGGAGACTCTCTCCATCACTAGGAATTGCCAGATTTACGAAAACGCGTCATGGAGCCTCAGCTTCGGGATTGAAACTTTTTTTATTAATTTTTTCCGAAAATGGTGGGTAAAAAATTATCCGGGAACGCGATTGACTAGAACTCTTCACGAGGGCACGCAGGGAGACCCCCTCTATCACTGGGAATTGCCAGATCTACGAAAACGTGTCTGGGAGCCTCAGCTTCGGGACTGAAACTATTTTTATTTCTTTTTTCCGAAAATGGTGGGTAAATAATTTTCCAGAAACGCAATCGACTAGAACTCTTCACGAGGGCACGCAGGGAGACCCTCTCTATCACTGGGAATTGCCAGATCTACGAAAACGTGTCATGGAGCTTCAGCTTCGGGATTGAAACTTTTTTTATTTATTTTTTCCGAAAATGGTGGGTAAAAAAATTTCCAGAAACGCAATCGACTAGAACTCTTCACGAGGACACGCAGGAAGACTTCCTCCATCACGGGGAATTGCCAGATCTACGAAAACGTGTCTGGGAGCCTCAGCTTCGGGACTGAAACTATTTTTATTTCTTTTTTCCGAAAACCTTCCGGTTTCAGAAAACCGCTCGCGCGCTTCAGCGCGCGTGATGCTCCCTAGTCCCCTAATAAAAAGTTCATGGGTCACGATATATTTCGATTGTTATTGTTGCCATTTTATTCATGCTGTGATTGGTCGATCCTGTTATACACCGTGTTTTGACTCCCGCTGTCAGTCTGACAGTTCCGGCTGTCGGTTTGACAGTTGCGTAGACTGGGGTTAACTGGCGACTAAATTGTACCACAAAAACTCGGGAATAGGTGCGTGGGAGGATCATGGGTCTATTTCCACGAGAACGCAACTCTGAGTCATCGATATAGTTATAGATTCGTCGCGGGATTCCGGATAACCCAACTACCCCGAACCTTCCTCCGTGTCAATTTATCTTGCATCATACGCCATTAACCCACAAGCTTATCCGAACGAATTCTATCGTTTCGGCCTCGGTTTTGTCATACATTTTTAATATGACATACAATCTCGTTTCACTAACAGTTCACGCTTTCATCCATGGAATCGCGTCGGAAATTTCTCTGAAACCTAAAATAAATTTTTATTTCGAATTTTTAGGATCAAAGTTTTTTGGCTGGCAGGTGATTATTTTTTGGCTCCATAAGCATTCCTCTCTCAGAAGAATGGAAATTCTTCATACGCATATAGAGTTCAAGGTTGCTAAGAAATTTTCGAGGTGAAAAGGGTACGACGGTTGGATAGTGGATGGTACCCTTGAGTATTTGTTTACGCGAGAATAAGGCATGAGGAAGGGAATATGGGAACAGTGTTAAGCAAACGCCTAGGATCGTTCACCATCTTGCAGGCAACTCGAAAATGCTTACAACTGCTCTTGTTGCCAGCAATGTTCTTTATTCTTATATTTTTCTTCTCATCCTATCGTCTTTTTCCTCTCTCGTTTAAATCGCGATGGAGCAAGTAGTAATACAGTGGAGCCTGTCAGCCAGTCCTGGTGCATAAAGTATCAGTACAGCGTATAGTACAACGGCTGTTCGAATTTCACGGAATAATATGTAGAAAGAAACTTTATAGTTTTTCCAACGTCGCCCAGTCCAAAATGTTACGGACATCAGGATGAAATTTATATTTCCCTGAGTATTTCTCCATTTTTCAACTCATTCATACATGATGCTTTGGATATGGAGGTTGCGTGTAAAAGTAGCGACTATGTTCATTCACAAAGCTTCTCTAATTCTCGCAACGTCAACCATGAAATGGAATCCTGCCACCATCTTACTACTGACTGTATCCTATCAACCGATGCGAAAGAGAAAATCATATTAATACATCCTATAATTCCATGGGACCGATTCGCTTACTTTTACAATTTTTGGTCTTTACTTTTCGAAATTTCGGTGCAAGATTTTGAAAGTTGAACCAAAAATGTTTCTCTATTGTCTGAAATTATTTTCCTAATATTAAACTGAATACGGGAATTTGTTCAGGACGAAATTCCACTAAATTCGCAATTTGGGTTAGCGCCATGGAATCCTATTCACCCGACTCGTCGAAAAGAGACGAAAAAAAATTTATAGAAATTTTCGAAGACGATGGGATTACGTAGAAACCACGCAGAAACAAACAAGAAATATAAACGATTTGTGAACGGAATTAAATCGGAATGGAATACGGAGTTGTGAATCAGAATAAATATGAACAAACGTAACGAAGCTTGATACAAAGGATGTACTTGTATGGGATGAAATCTCGCGTCGTTTAGGCGCAGAGAAAAAAGTCATTGTTACGAAACAATTCTAACGCAAATCGTGTCGAAATGTAGGTTTTTCGATAAAATTGTACAATTTTTATTAACAGGATAAAAAAAAAATTATGGCAATGGTGGAACGGAAAATTAATGACATTTGGAATGATTCAAGGTTCAACGTCATTTGTTTCATGGGGAATTTGTGACTTTCCCTTGAGTTCTTTTTGATGCTAGGATGACCTGCGAATGGGCGAAATGTATGAATTCCTCGGGTGTGAAATTACTCGTTGGCTCTGCCACGAGTTTTTAGCTTTTATCTTTTTATTCTCTCTTTCTTTCCCTCTCCCGCTTCTTCACTACAGAGTGCTACGCTCTCGTGTCCGCTTGAGCTTCGGGCTTCGTTCCAAATAATGGACCCGGGATTCTTCGCAGCTATGCCGTGTCAGCCAGGCTAGAAAGGTTCGCATAAAAGCTTCTCCCGTATCAAAAACCGCGACAGTAAGACAGCACCAAGATCCAACAAAAGATTTAATATGACATGTTGCCCCCTCGGTTATATTGCCACGAATCTTTTCTCACTTTTATAATCTTCCTACCATAGTCTTCAAACTTCTCCTACGACCTTTTCTTCGGAGTCTCCCAACCCCTTGATTTTCTTCCTCATCTACATATATTTTACTCATAGAAAAGAAACATCACATTGCATCGTGAAAATTTTCAATATCAGGATTTCTTACTACTCTTTCGTACGATCTGCACTTATAAAAACGAATCTTCACTAAGAACAAAGCAACACTCCTTCTTCGGTCTCTGATTTCTATGAATTTCTGGTTGCACTGCGCCATCCTATCAAGTCAAACAATCGAACAAAAAAGTATTTTGAACTTTTTTATATTCTTGTACTCGGAGTCAGTAAAATTATAAAAATATCAATTGAAAAACATGGCGGAAAATTCAACTTTGCGATGGGAAATTGGAGACAATTACGATGGTGTTTTTCATCTTTCAATGCGCCTACCTTAAGAAGGTTCGATTGGTTTTTCGGGGTAGAGAAGGAGAGAAAGAGAGAAAGTCGAACAATAGAGGGAAATTATTTTCAAGCAATTCACCATTTGACTCTCGTTCGGAAATGACTTATCAATTATTAGCAGAAATGAGAAAATTCTAAGGAGAAAGTATTGGAAGAATGGGAAAGCAATAAAAATTCTTTCGAAAAATGATGCGGAGTCATTCTTGTGTGAGCAGATCATCATGTAATAAAGTTTTGTGGAATTTTCTTTTTTATTACTGTCAAATCGCAGAGTTATCGATCGGAGCTTTTTTTTTTTGTTCGCTCCACTTCTGTCTCTCTTTCTCCCCCGGTGCATTCCGTTTATGCGCGGAATTCAACTAAAGCCCATTCCCAACATATCAGGACGGAACGGCTCCTTCTGTCATATTGAATAGGCAGCCCCTGAATCGTGGAAAATTCGTCTGCGTTATTCCGGTAACACAGAATGACGTTAGGAAAAGAAAAAAAATTTCGAACAGGTGCATGACCACAGAAGAACGTAAACGCGTGATAGAAAAAAAGGGTGCAAGTGAATAATTGAAAATAAACTCGAAATTTCACGTTTAAAAAAAAAAACCAATTTTAAGTTTATCATTTTGTATATTTCTACTCCAACAATGAATGTCGAAATTAAATAAATTGGAGCAAATTGTTACTCGATTGTGGTGTTAATTTAGTGGACAACAGAATGACGGTTTGGAAATTAAATTGAAAATCTACTCGTAGGTTTTTTTTTCGTTACTTGCTTTTTCAATTTCTGCAATTTATTGTCGACGAGAAGAAATGCTTTTCGAGAGCATATGTACGGGTGAAATTTTATATTATATTGCAGTGAGTTGGGCCAGACGTTTTATTACATGTTGCTGTCCTCTCTGATATTTTATGCACCGGAGCTGTCTGACACGACGTAGTGCATTACTACTTGTTACGACGTGAACTCGCGGATAAAAGGGAGTGAAAAAAAAACCAAAAAAATTGAGATTAAAAAGAATGGCGGTACAACGAGGCGGAGGTCCGTACAATATTTTTTACGAGCTTCGCTGTCTCCACGATGTCAGAGCAGCTGTCATCACCTTGCAAGGGTTTCATCGAAGCATCTCTTCGTTGCATCTTTCTCGCCTTATCGTATTTATTTCTTGCATTCAGCAGCTTCGACATTCAAAAAAAAAAAAGCAACGCAATTAACCACGAATCAGCCAACCCCAATTTTTTATTTACGCGTTACCTACTGATCGACTAATTTTACTAAATCAATGATAAATGAAAAAATGAGATTCAATCAATGCATCATTAAACCCAATGTAAAAGTTGTTTCAAATTTCTCTCATAAATAATTCGCAAAAAAAAGGTCATGTAAACACTGAGATTCGATTATTATGTCCACGACTAAAAAAAATGACGAAACTGAATTTTGGGTAAAAAACAAAAATTAAACCGACAATAATTTTCATTTTTTAGAGGAAATTTTTATTTTCACATCTGCATGAAATTAACAGGATCTGGTACGATGCTTGACTTGAAATTGATTCAAAGTGCAGCGTGACTCGATCGTCAGTATTGCAAAAGTTGTACTCGACTGAAAATCATTTAACGAACGATTTTTCGAGTTACTTTTAAACTTTTTAATTATTCATGGTTGAATTATTTTTACTTTGCATATACGTTTTTATAAAGATATAATTTATATTTATATTACAAAATTATATGTTGTACGTATGTATGACAAGGCGATTTTTACGCTCAATCAAGTTACGTAGGCGATTGCGTGAGTCTTGGGCACTAATTATCGTGAGCATCGTGAGCGTCACGAAAGGGTTTGCAAGCTTAAACTCACTTATTACTTGTCGAGGTCAACTGCGGTGTTTGCCATAGAGGGTCTTTCCCGTTGATCTCTTATCTCGAAGAAAAACAGTGACAAATTGGCTCGTAACACAGGGTGTCGGACAACGACTTTCTCGCTTTCTCTCTCTCTCTCTCTCTTTCTCTCAGTATATTTTCCGCAGGCTTTATTAGAGGCGTTTTGCAGTGACATGCAACTCATGTGTGCGCTCTATATTATGTGTTAGTGTACACGAAAGTTCTTGCTTTGTGTTACGGCAAGAAAGAGAGAGCTCGAGGAAGGAATAGCGACAAACAACGTAAACACACTCTAACAGATCGATCGTGTTCCACACTCTAATTGAGCAGTAAGACGTTTTAGCTGTAAAGCATTATTCAATTTCAACCCTTATCGCTAGAGAGATAGAGAGAGAGAGAAAGGGCGAGCGAAAGAGATGCAGATAACCAAGCTATGACCCATTCCAATTATCAATAATTGACTGATTCATTTCCATTAATTCATTACAATTGTAATAATAATAAAGAATTCAATCCGATTTTCTCAAATCATTGACTAAAACTGAATAAATTAGATCCCCAGAATGTTTTATAGTGCCTAAAGCTTCGACACTGAACCACGTGGACCCCAAACTCAATAAAACGATGTATAAACATCGATCTCCAAATTGTAATTTAAAATCGTCCATTTTTCGGATCGAGCCACTCAGAGGTTTCTTTATCGCTTTCCAGTGTGCCCTCGGCAATAGCGATACACGTAAGAAACGTTCCGAAAAGTATTTAAAACGTGGCACCTCCGTTACGACTGCAGAGTCATACGAACGAAAATCGAGAAAAAAGTGAAAGAAATTGAATTTCGGTTTATCTTAACTGATCGACGATCATTTCAAAGAAATTAGTAAAAGACCTCGAAAACGAAACATAGGTTCATACCATAAACACTAGGACTCTTGAACAAGATGTATAAAGTATATGATACGACCCTGTATCGTTCGTTTAGTATTTTCCGTATTATTTATTTTTGTATCTGCTGCTCCAACTTTTATCGTACTTCAATATATCTTTTTCCTCCGGAGCGTTGGAGATTTCGTTCGCGCTGAACGGACATTGTCCGTTCAACCATCCGCGATCCATGGAGAAACAATGTAATGTTTCATACACAAAAATGTTGCTTTGTGTCTGTACGTGATACGCGAATTCGCTCACGATCGCTAGAGAATCGAGAAAACGTGATAATTTAGGAGGCACAGAGGGAAGAGAACGGTGTCTTATAGATAGATGTTATGTCGAATCGACAGATTTGATGAATGCTCGATGCAGAAATTCTCGCACTGTTCTAAGCCCCTGGGGAATATTTATCCAAAACACAAACAGTGCAATGCTATGCTCGTACCTCCACAAAAATATGCAAAGGACTTATGGACCAATGTTATCCATTCCACAATTTCACATGCACTCACACTAATCGCTAATAACAATTGAAAAGTTTATTTTTTTATTTTTTAAGCAGCTCGAATCAGTTTTGTTACGACAATAATATTTTGTGATAATATTTCACAATCGTTTTTTTTTTCAAGGGGGAATTTCCAGAAGTATCGGATAACGAGGCCTCAAGGCTTGGAGTGTTAAGGTAGCTCGACCGCACAGCCATTACTGTCGGTTGAAAACTATTCAATATAAAATGGTAATTATGCAGTTTGGGGGCTTTTCCCGAAATATTCATATCTACCATGATCGCACGTAATAATCGATGTAATTGGTAAATCTATCCTCACGTTTTTATGACTTCTGGGTCTATGACTCAGGGAGCTTGGTTTCCAATTTTACTGAATGCCACGTGCCACGGTTGACATGCTATAAGGAACAATCACAATGGGAAATTCTACCGCCTCAAACGTCACTGGGACTCGTTCCGAGTGCACGTCCAGTGGTGAGTATCCTTATTTAAAAAATCATCGCGTGAATTAACCGCAAAGGGACTGAATCCATCAAAGAACTCGCGTAAACTCACTGAAGAAAATACCTCGAGTCAGGATGGAGAAAAAAATCATTGCACTAGAAACAACCACTTTAGAGTCATAAATTATTGAATGAGTAGTTAATACGAATAAATTGATGTAAAACATATTATTTGTGTGGTTATATATGCGTTAGGGTTTGAAACCGGAAGGAAATCATCTGTCCCTGACTGTGGAGTGCTTGGTGTATATGCACCGGAGCGAAGTTAATGCCGGACAATGAGTTATTACCTTCTGGGTTGGCGATAATGCCGCCGTGTGTCCTCTTCGGGTGTTCTCTCCGGTGAGCATTATGCTAACTGTTGGACTTCGCGACCGCACTGGAAACATCATGGTGAACTACCACCATAAAGGCTATGGAGAGCTGTGACTCTGTATCGTCTCCGGTACATGTGCATTTTGGTTCGTCGACACACACTAGCTGGACTCACTGTGAGTTTCGGCAAGTGAGACGAGACGAGACGAGATGCGATTTGTCAGGCTTAATCCTCGAATCTACCTTCGTAGCCTTACCTTAAGTACACAAATAAGCTTCGTAGCTTCGCAGCTTTGCCTCTTGATCGTACATACAAGGTGTTACAACTGTGACCTTCAATAACCGTGTATTTGACACCTCGACCAACTCTAAATTCTTTTTTCCCAATCGTTATTTCGTTTTCCAACATGGCGACTAAAAATTTATTGTCTAACATTAATTCTCGGAGCTTTTCCATTATTTCTTCGTCTTTCAGTTTATGATGGCTAGTCATTTTTGTTGTTTTGACTTCCCGATTAATATTGCAGATCGATCAATTTGTGCGTCGTACGAAATATTAGCCCAAGTATTTACCATTTAGTTAAAGAGAAAGGATCCTACACAATTTTTTATAATCATAATTGATCGTAAAACGATTTTGTCCAATTTCGATTGTTTTGTTTCGATTCTCATTATTCGGGATACTCCCGCAGTGAAAATCAAATTCCTTCAAAATGATTATCGTAATATGAAAAAATAAGAATAATAATGCAGTTGGGCATATGTTTTTTTTTCAATGTAGTTTCTGCACTTTGTTATCAAGTCTTACAAAGTTTTTGTGTCGACACCCTGTATGTATGTTTCAGAGTTCGGTAGAGGTGTACACTATAGACAGTTTGCAGAGACAGGGGAACGGAGAAAGCGAGAGAGAGAGAGAGAGAGAGAGAGAGGACAAGTTATTGCTGAGAACCTCAGTGATTCGGGTAATCGACTAGCCAGCCAGTACTACAGTAGACATAGCCACAATGGAAACGCCGTAATGTAGGAACTGAAGCAAGAGCACTTACTTATGGAATAACGTGTATGGAATTGCACTGGGTGAATTAAGCTCTGAGACTCGAAATAAAAGAAGAGATAAGACGACATTTATTTATTTTTTTAAAAAAATTCTTTTTCCTCCTTCCAGGAAGATGCGCTACTGAATTCTTAAGTAGTTCCAGCATCGAGGAATCCCAACAGAATAATTCGATGCAATTACGTTCGGTCTATTCGGAATGATTATGCTTTTAATATCGTGGCAATCCATTGTACACTGTATTTTCCTTCCGGTATTGGTCTCCGGTAATTTGTGAAATTGCAGTGTTATTTTCAGCGTTGGCTCGCTCGATACTGAGCAGAGTAGAAATATGCTTTTTCAATAAAAATTCGTAATTTCCGAAGCTTTCTTTATGCACATAAATGCATGAGATTTGATCATGTGTTGTGCGAGTTTGCGTAGAATTTTGGCTGCTGTTCAAAATGATAGCCATTCGGGAGGGACGTTGATTCTCCGTGTAACGTCTCCCTGTGGGTCGAGGTGATGGTACACAAATTTTTATGCCACTGTCTCAGAAACAGTAGAAATAGCGAAACTCGTTGTTATGGAAAGTCACAAACGCCCTCAATCGAAGGTGTTTCTTTTATGAATGTCAAATAGTCCTTGCACGTCGAGTTATGCACGATATGCTTCTCGGACAGGCTGGATGCAAGCCCGAAGGTTTATCAGATAATACGTGATTCCAAACGTGTGAGCGAGAAGACAGCGCGATATACGGTATATCGAAACGACAAGGGCTCCAGGATTGGAAATTAGGAGTGTGTTCATAATTTCATGAAATTCGAAAGAACCGAATGCTAAAAAATCTATTGTATGTATACAGGCTGTCCATGAAGTTTCAGCGAGGCTCCAAACCTTTAGACTAGGAAAATAGCGAGGATAAACGTTTGCAGACAGTTTTTATTCCAGTGGACCGTTCATAGGTTATCAATTAATTGACGACAGACAGTGAGAAGCCCTCCATGATCACAAAAGTGAGAAATAAAAGCTCTTAATGGTCGGGATCAGGCAGAATAAAAAGAGCCGTTTACGCAAAAAATTCTGACGCAACGAATTTACTTCGACGATTAATTAAGCCTGTAGGTTTCTTTTGAGAATTTCGCAATTTCTCTATTCGATAATTCCGGTCCACGGCTTTCAGGACATTCCGTGTGTCTTCGTTGGTTCGCTGTTCTCTCTGTCGCTCCCACGTGCCTACGCATCATCGTTAACGCGACAACGGATTTGTAGGTGGCGTCAACAGTCTCTTCCTTTAACATTACCAACATGCTGACTACAACCCCGTTCCTCATCCCCTCGATTTCCGTCGAGGCGTCATAGAATTCTCGTTAATGGCCGGAGGGCAACGAAGATAGACCCTCGAGAATCAGTCTCTGATGCACGTCGATTAAATCAATCAGTACTCCCATCATAAACGCTCCTACATTGGACAATTGAACGAAAACGTATACGCATGAATTATTCTATCGAGCAATTATGATTGAAATCCTCACTAAATGTTAGTGCAATATACGAGAAATGTCCCAAATTTAGCAAGATAAACGTGATTGCCACGTTCAGTCTTCCGATATGAGAAACGAGTTATCGCAGCTGCGATAAAATCTTCAAGAACTATTACAACGACGAGAGGATTTCTGACACGTTAGAATCTTCAATGTTTTCTAGATCGCTCGCTTTTTCGTAATAATTTAAAAATCACGATTAAATTCTCCTCTCCCGAAAGTACTTGAACAATCAAATAAAGGACTTCGAATTGATTTCATTATCTCGTAATCAAATGCACGTTAGTTTCGAACGAATCAAGCGAAACCGTTGCATCAAACGTTACGGCATTGGGAAAGAATTCAATTTATTTTACACACACTCGCATATTCGCCGTAATCAAATTTAAAAAACGAAATTCGATCTTGTTAACGCTACTGTGAAACCAGTCTCCTGACGTGCTTAATAAAAACAAGAGCTCTTGAAGAACGCGATTCTATTAATTCGGCCGATTTGAAGAATCGTCATCCATAAGAGAGAGAGAGAGAGAGAGAGAGAGAGAGAGAGAGAGAGAGAGAGAGAGAGTTTTTAGGAAAGGTGCACTTTTTCAATCGCATAGCATGATGCAATAGCTCAACTCTTCAACGCCAGCACTTTTTGTACCTCGTAGCATAATCGAGAATTGCTCTCTCACCTTTGACGTCCAGGAGCGCACACTCGTTTCGACAGGTGCGAGTACTGACCGATTAGTTCGGAAAAGGCCCTTATACCGTGACCCAACACAATTGTAAAGATCAATGTGCCTTGTTGGATCATACAACTAGTTCAGCTCCTCCTCAATCGCTTTTACATCGTACAGCTCCTCGAACCCCCCCTGCTATTTGTGCAGCTCTCTTCCATTAAACTGTTCTCAATAAATTGAACTCGCTTCGAGTGCGCAAAATTTTTTTGTTTATTGTTTTTTAAATTTTTTAATTTTATTTTTTTGCGCAATTCGGCCAACCGTCACCACTTGTTCTTTCACCGTAGCTCTCAGAACTGAGCAGACACCTCCGAACAGTAAGAGAGAGAGAGAGAGAGAGAGAGAGAGTGAGAGGTTAAAAAAGAGTTTCTTATCTTTCTCCATTCGTAGTGGTTTAGCTTTTAGCACCGCCCGATTTATATACAGATACAAAGATATTTAATAGCCTGCTCTTGGGAGGAAAGCTGGTCTCGACCTTACCACGTGTCGCGTAGTTTAACGAGCTCATTAGTAAGGTAGATTTAGTGGAGAAGATCAAGAGCTTTTTGCCAAGGAGTAATGGTCGAGCTAAGGCGGACCTATCTCAAACTCTCCGGGACTTCAGATCAATCAACCATTCATAATTTCCAAGAAAGAGAAAACAAATATTCACATTTCTGTGACGAACGTTTTCCCCCTGTTTTTTTAAACAATCGACACCGTTTCACAATATTTTTTTTTTTTTTTGGTATTAGGATTTTTGACTGGCAATCGAAAAAAAATCACTGCTGGTGATGGCACCAATGATATCTCTAATAAAAAATATTAGATGTACTAAAGACACGAATCCATTGCAGGACGCAATTGCGTCGTGATGAGAATTATTTGTGTCTTGCGATTTTCTTGCTTTCAGTACCTCGCTTTTTTTCGTGCAGTCATATCTTCCAGGATTTTTAACGTCACTAGGGTCCATCACGCACGCTGAAGCGCGCGAGCGGTTTTCTGGTAGCGCTGTCGCGCTCCTTTTATGAATAACAACTTATCGAAACATGTGACAGCGTCTTGAAGCCAATTAATTTTAGAGCAGTTCGAGAAGAATTTGCAGCTGAACTCCTCATGGCGTGTTCAAATTTTGAGAAAATTAGCGCTGCGACAAGATTTTTTTTTGTTCTTTTATAATTATTTGTATACTAGACTTCAGAGTCTAAAAAATGCGTCCATTGCAAACCACTACGAACATCAATTAGTCAATATTAGCGTTTGTAGTAATTTTCAAGCCTTCAAACTGGATACGCCGGATTTAGTCGACTTAACAAAATTTTCAATGATTCAACAAATTTCTTTTCTCAGTGGAGTAATCCAGTCGAAATTACTCCAAAACGAGTTTTATTAGTCCACGTGATGACTATGACGAGTTTTCGTAGATGTAGCAATTCTGAGTGATGGAAAGTCTCCTAGCAAGTACTCGTAAGGAATTCTAGTCAATTGCGTTACCGGATAAATTTTGATCCACCATTTAAAAAATATATATATATATATATATTTCAACCCCGAAACTGTGGCTCTATGACGAGTTTTCGTAGATCTAGCAGTTCCGAGTGATGGAGAAAGTCTCCCTGCGTGTCCTCGTGAAGAGTTCTAGTCATTTGCGTTCCCGGATAAATTTTGATCCACCATTTTCGTAAAAAAAAATTCAACCCTGAGATGCTACATGATGGAGAGAGTCTCCCTTTCAAACCGTCAAACTGTCAAACCGACAGCCGGAACTGTCAGACTGACAGTAGAAGTCAAAATACGGTGTATAACAGGACCGACCAATCGCAGAACGAATAAAATGGCAAAGATTACTATCGAAATATATCGTGACCCATGAACTTTTTATTAGGGGATCGAAATCGAAAAATCATTATTTTTATATATTTGCTGAAGGAAGTGCAACTCTGTTGTGGCAATGTGTGTATTATTTTGTATTTGAAGTTAGCTGTTATTTTCTCGTTCCACTCGGCGTTAAAACATACAGAGTTCTGGTTACCATTTTATGGCTTGCTCGAACAAATAATTAATATAATATGTAATTCAGAAATATATTTTGGAGGAGCACAGCAGTTTCGTGAAATACAAAATGAAATACATTTAAAATATTTGGAAAGTACCCTGAAGCGCGATCGCATAGCGCGCATGAAAACCCTCGTGGAAAATTCATCGAGGTGCAAGCGTTCCCTTGTTCACAGAGATTCCTCGTAACCAACTGCTGCCCGTTGGACGAGCGTCCAGACAAGTGTAAATTCACGTAAATTCGTCGACTATGACGCGATGCAATATGGGAGGTGAGAGAAAGTCGAGGTGGAAATTGCATCGGTTCTAAAAAAAAAAAATTGCACGAACACGGACGCTAAATTGCGAGGGTTAAAATATATTTCAACGATCACCATCAAAGGTTATTTATCACGCGGGTGAAAACACTTTGGAGAATTTCAGCCTGAGTTCGTCAGAAAATAATCTCTAGTTTTTAGTTTATTCTCTTCTGGGTAAAGAACTTCCGCATTTTATCATGAAACTAACTGTATAAATTTGTCACCCGTGCCGAATAAAATAACGAGGCAAATATACGCACTATTAAAAATACTGGGAATATTATGCCATTTTTTAAATGCAACGCTGATTTTTTTCGTCCAATGCTACATTGATCGACCGGACACTGTTACCTTCAATTTCAACGAAATTCGATTAAACATTAAAAATGATTTTCCGAATTTTGTTCCGACCACGAAACATAAAATTGACTAGTTGGAATATTTAATATCGTCTTGATGCGCCGATCCGCGGATTCAATTGCAGGCAAAATAACATGAATAAAAATTACAAATCTTTCAAAAGGGTTTCTACTGCAATGAGCCCGAGTCGTTTGGACTCGACCTTCGTAAATTTGTATCCGAACCTCTCGGTGAAAGGTTATCATCCTGTAAATGGTGGCCTGCAGTTATGTGCTTGCTGGCTCGTTGCATCACATGCACTTGAGGAAGTGTCATGATAAGTGATCGGGCTCAGGCGTGCTCGCATTGCTATACCCGAAAAGATTTGTCACACGTGAGCGGGGCAGCTTCAGCGAAGTTTTCCTGTAGCTTACGTCCACTCTCGCTGAATGAGATACATGCGGGAATCAGTCAGCTGCACGTAGTCACACATGTGGGCAAATGAAAGTGGGATGGGATGGAAATTAAAATGGATGGCGACTACGAAATGATGGAGTCGAGGCAGTAAGAATTGAAGGAGACATTTGTTTACAGAAGCGCAATGATTTCTTGATGCATTATTATTATAGAAAAGTTGGTGACGACGTTTCTTCGATGCCAGGGGAATGGATCAGGTGGATTGTTCAAATACTACACACTGTAAACTCTTCAATTGGTGCAAGCAGGTGTATATCAATGGACAGTGTTCATTACGCTCAGTCACGAGCACATAGTTTTTGAACGCACTGGTAAAATAGTTTCGACCGATCGGAATCGTATATTTTGGTCAAGGTTCAGTGAGAACTGAGAAAAGCAAATATTGAAGCGAGCGAACGGACGATCCATGAGTTCGGGGGTGTGAATAATGCGCCATTTAAATGGGGGTGTCCGGTCATCGAGGCAGCATACCGTTTATGCCGCATCAGAGTTCGCCAAATTTATTCCATTGCTCCTTCTCTCTCTCTCTCTCTTCTCTCTCTCTATTCCTCTCTGTCACTTTCCACCTCTCTTTACAGGCATTTTGCTACCCCCACAAATTCAAACAAGTGTACATGTGAGGGCACGTCTCTACATATACAGGGTGGTCTAATTTAGTCCAGCGTTTTCGACATCACATACCCGTTTGGTCGTCTATGAAATGATTTTTGCCGCGTGTTTCGTGTTTCCATAATCCACAATTTATTTTCCATTGTTTGTGTATTTCAAAAAAGTTATATTGTCATGTATTGTTTTTTGCGACACTGCGGGCTAAAATGAAAAAATCCAACGGGAGAATCGTAAAATGAAAATAGAAATTTTTTTACTCGTTTTCATCTGCATTTTCTGTAAAAATTGTTGTTTTTTTTTTTAATTTATCAAGTCCATAGATGCGTTGATATTTTTATTCTTTTTTATTCTAAGCTCGATGCAACATTGTCGAATTTCTGGGCATGTGAATCGTAATAATTGAAAAACGTAGCAATTTGGGGAATCATTAGCTATTACGAATTTGTAAAATTTCAGTGATTTGTACCGAAATTTGAAATTTTTCGACCTCAAAAACGATGGCCTATTGTTTATCTTCCGGCACCACGTCAACCCCATGGCGTTTTTTGTCACGATTTCCTCATAGAAAAGACACAACGCATTTCACAATAATGAATAGAAGAATGTGCTCGAAGTTCGGATTCGTGCGAGTTGAGTGTAACGAAAAACTTGCATGGATCCGGAAGAAAAAAACAGAAAAATGAAGAAAATGGACAAAAACTTTATTTTCTCGATTTTCACTGGGTATACAATAATCCTAATCGAAGTTCAATCAGGATTTTGATAAAAGATTTTTCTGATTTTTTTTTTTTCGGAGATCAGATCGTTTCAGACGAATTCAGAAATAACTTCATGTGGATTTCGATCGAATGCAGATTTTTCAATCGACTCATAACACCCTGTGTAATTTTCTGTATATGTATAATGTTTGACTTCGCTGAGAGGTATGCATTGGTATAGCACTACTCGCGTGTTGGCTTTCGTGATGAATGCTCACATTAAAATGTCAGCCTGTATACGCTGGTCCATGGATATAGTCGATGCGAGGAGGTGGACAGCACATGTATATAGAAAGTTATACGATCGCACTGTAGACTGGAATGTACGAGCGAGGATTTTGTCCGTCCAAACGTTTGCGCACACCTATCATCGTCCACAGATGGACAGAACTACTGTAAACTCACTTGCATCTGTACAGTGACGTACAGAACAACCGAACGGTAGGCCTGTTCTCGCGTGTGCAGAACACCACCCGCTCCTTTATAAGCCTGCAGCCCTTTCATTTTCCCTTCTCCTTATTCCTACCAAAAATATGCAAAAAATCTAGGGATCGAGTAAAACTAGAAACAATGGTCGCGAATCAACGAACATCTATAGTTTTGCTAGAGGCCCTATCGCAAAAACAAGAGTAGGAAGCATATCGTTATTAACATATTCTTCCAGGTCTTCCGAATCCCAACAATTACAGAGTGGAATCAATTGATCAAGCGGTCAAATGTTGTTTATTTAACGTTAAACGTTCATTTATACATTGTTCGTAATTAAATCATTCTTTTCGTATCAAATTTCTTCGCTGCGGAGTCCCTCCATTTCTAATTTTCCTCTCGGTTATTAGTTTGAATAAAAAATGAAAAAACACGTCGACGAATTATTGTAAATAACGAGATTTTACTCTGGAACGTTTGGAGCTTTTCGTCGTTCGATAACCATCTGAAAGATAATCGGAAAGAAAGAGAGAGGGACGGAGCCAAAATTACCCAGCAGGTTGAGAGACTTCGTCTTCAATAGTTCCAATTACTCTCGTAAGATCTATGTAATCACCGAACGAAGAGTAATTCGTAAAGTTTTGATTGAGGGTAAGAAATATATATGAAATCCTTTACGTGTCAACGCATTTACGATAAACGATCGAACTTGCTTAAATATACATATAAACCCATAACCCACTTTATATACCTCAATTCTTGTCGTTTGGATAAACCTGCAGAGTAGTGTGTTTACCGAAAACTCTCGAGGCAGAGGATTCATGAAGATGAGTCGAGCAAAGTCAAGTTTCCCAAGAAACGCTCTAGTGCTTTTCGCTCTGCCAGTAAATTCGCGCGAGAATCCCGGAAATCTTAGAAAACTCAAGGAGGGAAGCTGAGCGTTATCGGCTTGGCTACAAGCTTTTAATTCAATTCATCCCCAACCAAACAAGCCCAATTCTCCAGATTTGCCACAAGAAAATATATTATTACAACATCAATAATGATTCATTTAGTTACCATGCAATATTGTGCATATTTTGTTCTCTGTGCAAACAACATTTTTCTTTAGGGCCAACAATTCAAGGAACAATGTTAAGTTGCGTCCTTCGGTGTTGTCGGATTGTTCTAATTCCATAAACTCGGAATAAAGTAAAGAAATGAAACAAATATTTTCGTTGTGAATGAAAAAGCTTCCGAACACGTTTCCTATGTCACAAAATTTGGAAGAGCTTTACTGTTGGTTTTCGTGCGATCTGTAAAGAGAAACACCCAATCGACAGTAACGTTTTTTTCAATAACCTTTTTTGCCTGTACGCAGTTAAGAAAAAAAATTCATCGAACGTATCGAAAGTTATTTAGAGATTCTTCACAAACGCGGGCATTAGTCCAATATTAATTTGACATTAACGTGGCATCAGTGTATACATAGTTGACATTTATTAAATTTTTTTTCAGTAGTGCACATTTTTTCTTATTTGGTCACCTGAAAATCCGGCATAAAAAAAAACAATTACTGAACTAAATTAAAAAAAAAAAAAACAGTTGTTTGAATATTTGCACTGGCGATGTTTTTGTTGTCAAAATTTGAGAAATAAAATTTCCAATTCATGGTTGCCTAAGAAAATGATTTTGATGCATCCCACCGTATCGCATCACGAAATGTATTTTTTTTTTCAAATATCCGATATTTGACAAACAAATGGTTTTGCTAATTCGCAGGCGTCGTCGTCCATGCCCACTGGATCTCTGTAAAAATTTGCGCAATGCTGAATGCCGTGCCAATTGTCAGGGCCATATTGTGGGCCAAACTTTGTGGTCCATCTGGCCCAGCCTACCGATGCGAGAGGCTCATCTGTTACCGTTACCCAATCGCCCTCCTCGAACTTGTCATGCACACCAAGCCAGGCTTGGTCAACGAAATTTTCAATCATCATTTGGACTACAGCAGCTTCTTCCAAATTGCTACGGATGACTGCCAAGTGACCTGTTGAATGATACGACAGAAAAAACAATACGATAGTAATATTGTTGAAACAACCAATTTTTTCGCCGCATTTATATTTTTTCGCAACTTGGGATTATCAGTGTACACCAGTGTCTGGAGTTGTGAAATTTTTATGCGCAATATCATTTCAATTGCTCTACATTTCGACTGTACGTCAATATTTGGCGCCGGAATAATAGCGATACAATTACCAACCTCCTTCTTCGACGCAAATTCTTCTCGCTCTGTTCCAGGGTAGATGTCGAGAGTGCACCTTCATCGCACTGCGCCCGGCAACCACACGGTAATCAGCAGGATGAGTCTCGTTTCGAATTTCCTCCAAATCGTTCGCTAATCTCATCGAGAGATTTGGGAGTGGACGACCGTAAGTGTTGAATATAATATTTGCAGCGTGGAAATTATATTGTCCACCCTGAAAACCGGCTGCTGTAACAGAAAAGAATCATTTCTTCAAAGCGGATGTCAAATCTTTGGAATTTAGAGAATTTTTTTTTTTACACAGACAGTTGTCAAAATTGATAAAAACTTGTCAATCGTCTACATCTAAAAAAAAGAGGATTCTGAAGCATCTGCTATGAGTTGTAGTCAAAACAAGCTTTTCAAAAACCAAAAACTAAAATGTTTGGTTTTCGAAATATTCCGAATTTTAGATTATTTTAGAATTTTCCATGTTTTTATCATTACAATTGATTTTTGATTGATTTATCGAGGCACTGGTATATAAATCTGTTTGCAATTTTTTTTAAATGGTAACATTTTTATTTTTAAGTGAAAGGAGCTTTTAATGGCTAAAAAATTAATTCAAATGCTCCAGTCCATTAAAAATTTTCGACAAATTATCGTCATGGGAGCGTTAGAGAAAATCACGTAGTGGGTCGCTGATCGATTCAGAACTTGACTCGATTTGATTCAAGGGAATCACTGCACGCGATAAATTATGAGAGATATTGACTCGAATTTTGCCAAAAGGAAATTTTTCCATAATTCGTCTACAAATTATTTTGAGAAATGTACAATTCGTCATACGTACGTAACGGTCTGTCCCCATCTTGTTTTGTATTAAGTATAATTGAAGAAAGGCTCGGAGGTGTCGTGTCAGACCCGTTAATCCGCGCTGCACTTTTTACTAATTGCTGCCAAACGACGAAACTCACAATGAATAGTTTCCACATCACGTTAATGTTCACGTTCTTTATCCAAATGAAATAATATGCCAGTTTGTTTTCTCACGTTATCTCAGAATGCCACTGGCCGTGGTGGATCGCGACAACACTTTGGTGAACCGTATGAGATTAATCTCTATAAATCATATCAGTGTGGAAAGAGCGGGGAATCCCTGTCCATCATAAACACATTAAACGATGCATGGTTTAAAAAAGCTTCGAATTATCAGTCAGTTGAACTTCGACTTTCGTATGAAGAAAAACCAGCATTGCCGATCATGAAAGACTATATTCCAAAGTGAGTGTACTTTTGAATGTATTCAAAAGATGATTTTATTATTTACAATTTCCTTACTAAACAAAATTGAGTGAGACAGTAATTACTCGCGAATCTCAGAACCGGCGTTCCCTGACGTTCATAGTCCGTCCTATCGGCTTTAAAATCCACAGAACTGAAATTCGTACCCTCAAAAAGCAATAAAACGAATTGCTTCGTAATCGCGGATGACACGATATTCAGTTAGGGCTTTGGTTTTCGCTGAATTCTAACAATTATGAATTTTTCAACTTTTCGATCAACTTCTGAAATAGATCAAAGGATTCCGAAAGAGAAGATTTTTTTTAATATCTCTTTTTCGCACAGGAAAAAAGGTTGAAAGGATTTTCCAACATCATTTCGACTGCGAACGTTGAAATATTTCCACATATCGTTTAACATCAAGATTCGAGTAATGGAATTTGCACCGGGATCGAAAGTGATGAGGAAATGAAGGAAATTGAATAATATTGAATTTTCGATACTGAGGAGGAATATTAAACAAGAAATCTTTCCAAATCAATATCATTTATTCCCTTCATCCAATTTCAAGTTTTGAAATGCGAAGCAAAAATTCGTCGATGCGCTTGCACATTGTGCGAAATATGCACTGGCTTTTTCATTATCAACTGCGTCTAATTAAATAGAAATCGCAATTCAATTACAACTGCTCCAATCCTATTCGTTCATGAATAATGTAAAATCATGAATACGAATATCACAAATTTCCTGACGCTCTAACGTTCCAAAAGCAACTCTTATATTTTCGTTTTTGTACGTTACAGTTTTCCGTCCGAAACACACGCTTCAACGTGCGAGATTCGAACGTGAACACTATTTCCCCTATTTTATTTGCCACGAATGCTCAGGGGCTATGCAAAAATGAGAAAAAAAGAATTTTCGATGAAAATGTAAAATTCTCGTTCGAGTATAGAGAGAAAAAATTCTGTACTCGAATCTCGATCAACACCATTCACCCGAACGATGAGTTACTATGAGTTTCCACTTGTTCCATTGTGATTCACGACTTTTGACCTCTAACCAATTTATATTGGTCTATTCTGACCAATGAATAAAATTCAAAAATATATTTCGAAAAAAACTGAAACTTCGTCCAACTTCAATATAAAACTCTAGATGTTACGAAAAAATGCGAGTATTTACAAATCGACGTGGATTCTAAAACAACAGAAAACGATCAAAATTTTTCACTCGTATACTCGACGAAGAATTGTGATGAATTTTTGTGCATTTTGGACTTCCAATCAGTTGATTCGATCCAATTCGGATCGCATCAAAACTTCGTACGAAACTCTCACTACTAGGAAACTAATCGTTTTCCGATATTGAGCTTGATGTCATTCGATTAGTCAGATGTTCGACGATTGTTTGATGACGAAAAGGTCTTCAAAAATACCGATTACACAATGAGTTCTGAACTTGCGAAGTGGCCTGGGACGATTTTTCTTGATGAAGGAACGCACAGGGCATGAAAAATTACAGTGAGGTTAGTTGGTCGAGATAGCAATTGAATTTTCATGGTTTTGGCATATTTTTCGAAATGGGCCTTCACCATGAAATATTTAAGCAATTTTCACTGTTTCTTGAGAACGCTGATGAATACGAGAAAGTGGTAAGAAAATTATATTTTTTTAAATGTACACTGGAAGCTCCAAAATAGCATTCGTAAACTTTTTAGGTGTTTCTTTTTTTTAACAACCGTTGCGAATGATGAAAATAAAAAAATCGTTACGGTTCAGTTAGAAAAAAAACAAATGTCGAGCTTCTGATTTGTATTTTCGATTGGAGTCGATCAAAGATCACAAATAAAGCGATCGTTTTTGAACTTTCGGAGAGTAATCAATAACTTTTAGTGACGATAAATTTGGAGAAGAGAAGGAGAGCGAGTTGAAATGAAAGAAAAAGAGAAAGAAGAAAAGCAGAAAGAGAGTGGGAGAAAAATGTACGTGATCGTAGAAAAGCTTGCGGGATCGAGGGACTCGCGGTAAATTTTTCATTACAACCTGACACTTTTCTACACACGGGAGAAAATGACAGGAGCACTCGCCTGTGAAATTGAAATAACCGACGATCGAAAAACGGCTCGATCAATTTTTCCCCGACGCTGCAGTGTCCAAAAAAACCTAATCGAGTTAAAAAGAGGATGGAAAGCAAAAGGAAAAAAGATCGATGTGTAAAAAGTATAGGAGAGAAAACCGCAAAAAGAACAAAACGATGACGGAAGGTTCTGTGGTTGTGGACACACTCTGCCCCATGGGAAAGGACACTGAACGCAAGAATGGTTCATGAAAAATTTCATTCGCGTGCATGAATGACCCTTTTAACCTTCCCTTTTTTTTTTTTTACACCAATACGAATATTCCAATGGAGATCGATCTAGTCATATCTCATTTGGACACTAAAAAATTGATCGGTACCCCAAAATTGTTGCGTTGTCCTTCGACAATGATGGACGGACTTACTGGCAGATCCAGGAAATTTCTATTTTCAATTTTCGATCAAATTCTATTTTTCACTCTTGATAATTGAGCTTTTCAAATTATTTATTTCCGTGCATCCTCAGACTGTCAATCATGCATTACCTGAGCATACACATAGAATATAGACATATAGAATTTAAACTTTCAGACTCAAAACGATCATCATCGTATACAATGTTCTCCAAGCCTTCCAAAGACTGCACATGAACAATTGAAGGGAAAAAAATGGAGCTTCATCTTTTCTGAGAACAAAACCATGGCGTTGTCAATAAATTTCGAAAAAGCTCGAACCGCCGCAATATTTTTATGCTCTATAACCAGTTTTTCCTGTGAAAGATTCAGCAAAATTGGTTCAGTGGTTTTTGCGTGAAAAGGGCACAATCAGAATTTCGCTGGAAAGATTTATATATATGTCGGGGATCGTAGTGATCCTAGCTCGCTTCATTTATTTGGATTCTACGGATGAGAAAGATAAAAGAAGAACGAGGATTCAGTCAGCGAGAGAGAGAGAGAGAGAGAGAGAGATCGTGTGACGTGTCTCGCGGGATCGATCAATTATTGATCGAGCGTTATCAAGTTTGTTTGTTTCTTTAATAAAAAAGCAAACGGGGCTATTATTTGACCCACACGCGAAACGCAAAGTTCGGTAGAGAATTTCGATTCTTCTCCGACACATATATATATAGAAATTTACTAAGTCCTACTAAAATGAAAATTTCATCGGAGTTCTCGATTTCGAGTAAAATAGCGCTTCGTCGTTTCATAATTTAATCGATGTCCAATGCACTAAGTATTGCAAGTATGTCATTATAGAAATTTCGGTATAGTACGCTGCCCCTTGTAACATTCCCAAATATATGCTTGTTGGGTCATATGAATATGAAAAATCCTACCAGTTATAATTCAAGACGTCGTGCGGTTTAGTTCAAACTTCCCCAGCCATAATAAGTATTGGAAACTGTAAAGACAATTAACAAATTCATTTCTTCAGTGACGCAAAACTTCAATTCTCCATGCACGATTAATTTATAATCTTCCGATAGACTTTATTTGAGAGCTACCCAGAATTTTCCCCGAGGATATTCCTCGTAGCACAAAGGAGGACTTTGCGAGGACTTGGAATCAGCGATTTCCAAAAAGACATGACAATCCCGCGCGATATTCTTGGCCACCGAACATTCCTCATATATTAGGAAAGAAGGAGAGACTGAAAAAAAAACTCGAACGCTCTAAAAGCAGCTCCGGAGACACATCAGGGATGTACGCAGGAACTATGAAAAATACTAAGAATAAATAAAATCATAGAAATGTAATTAGAACCCAGATTATTTACTTTGAGAGAAAGATGATGATTTTTTTCCCTACCGGATTCATATATTTCTAAAGAACAACCGAAAGGATTTATGGAAAGATTTTTAAACGCGGTGAAGCAACAAAATGATAAAATGAAAAAAATGTATTCTCAGGTCGGAAAATAACCGCTGAAGCTATCCTTCCAGCTTCGGAGTCCGACTTTGCGGATTATACGAGCCAGAAGGATTTCGCATACCGCGTGTTTACACCACACGAGAAATAAGAAGGAAAAATTAACCGAGCTCTCAACACACCAGAGAAAAAAATACAACGATGAGAAGCTCCGAGAACAACCCTCACTTTTGCACCTTTTTTACCCTTTAATTATTTTTTCACTCGTCTTCTGCGGACTAATAGCTCATCCTACAAGCTTTTTAGAATTTCTAAAAAAACGAGATCAAATTTTGAAATGCAAATAAAAAAGCTGAAATTCATATTTTATCAGAATTATAAAGAAATTTATGATTTCTTAATATTTCACTCAAGATGTTTAAAATATTATAATTTTCATTCCTTTCCGTGTGAATATTGTACCCGTTACTGAGCAATTATTCGTCGCGGAATGACGATCAATATGTATGTTTTTCTTCACGTATTTATTCTTCCATCCCAATTTATCCCGCAATCCGTGTGTGAAAAGTCGAACGATTTTGTCAACGCTCAGTATAAAAATCCGTTGAGAGAACTGAGTGGCAGAGTGAACCACCTCAAAAGTGATATTCAGTAGGAGGC
This sequence comes from Hyposoter dolosus, assembly GCA_963921915.1. Taxonomy (NCBI): domain Eukaryota; kingdom Metazoa; phylum Arthropoda; class Insecta; order Hymenoptera; family Ichneumonidae; genus Hyposoter; species Hyposoter dolosus. The sequence goes on along the minus strand of OY998129.1, from coordinate 19,270,574 downwards.
ACCAATCATTGATTTCTTCTGGTGAAATATAAATTACGTTGATTCAAGAAAAGTCGAAAATATGAATTTTATTTGGTCGATCGAATGCATACCTCGCTTCTGTCTAATAATTTCTCATTGCCTCACACCTAAACGGTTTATTGGATGATCGAAAATATTATATTCAACGTATTCCACGAAGCTTTATACATAAATCGGTTGACGCGATTGAAGCATTCCCTCAGAGTACGTAGTTATGCATAATAAAATCAAATTTTATCCATTATCATTGTTGATTAATGAATTCCATAAGCGTATTACCGTCAGCAATTAGAAATAACTAGCAGTATATATAAAGCACCAGTGGGAACTGACTGAGTATAGCATCAAAGCACTAATATGTGTTGTTTCGTACTCTTTTGATCGAAGATGAGGGATCCCCTCTGTCGGTGAAGTCATCATGCAACAATAATAACCCAAAAGCATAACAAGATGCTCAAGATGCACGATGCTCAAATCTTCCTCTATGAGGAACTATATTTTTAATTTTGGTTTCCTCATAAAGAAAGCTTTGAGCATCGTGCATCTTGAGCATCTTGAGGAAGCAATTTTCAAATTTCAATTTGCAGCGTTTTTTTGTATTTGCATTTAAATCATATAATTTCGACAACTTTTCTAGAAAGTAAAGAGGAACTACAGACTTATACACAATATTTTACAAAATTTGCAGAATTTAGAGCGGTTGGACGATTTTTCGAAAAACTCAGATTCTCGTAAAATTAGAAAAATCATAAAATTTAAACCGTTCAACCGATATTTCCCAAATTCAATACCAACATTTCTATTACGATACTCTATTTATAAAAAAAAAAATTAGTAATAAATCTTAAAATTTGCGGAGGTTAGAGCGTCGACACTCTTTTTTTTGAAAATTTCAAAACGCCGTAGAATTCGTATTTTTCTAGCAATTCCAACGAAATTCTCAGACAACGAAGAGACACACACACACACACACATCTGGAAATTTTTTCTAGATATCATTTTTCGATGTTTTGGGACATTTGAAGCACATTGACATTGAAAACTGCAAAAACAAAATGTTTACCGTCCCATAGCTTCCTCTCTGAGGAAACAAAAAGCAATGCATTAGTTTTGTCCCGAGCTGTTTGCACATAAGTCATTGTTCCTGGGTTTCATTTTCATGGACGCCATTCCTGTTACTCAAAATCATAATCAGAAAATGAGGCACGTTCTCCGAAGCAATTTTCGAATAGTCTATTAAAAAATTCTAATAAGTCACATATGTTCATGTATACAGCTGCAATTTTTAAAATCATTTTATTTCTCCGGCTATTCACAATATCGCAACCAGACGAAAGTTTCAGTAATACGTGGTTTTGTTAATATTATTAGTTTTCTTTTATTAGTGCCCACATACATTATTGCATGAGAGTAACAGCGAAAAATAAATTCAGAGAACCAGATAGCAATGGGAACTTATTTCCAGGTTGTGTCTATTTTTTTTTTTTGACAATTTTTCGTTTATTATTTATTTTTCCGTACCCAAAGAAAATAGGATGATTGTATGATTTTTCGCTCCGCGGTTCACTCGCTACTGGAACTGCAGTCGCAGCAAAGATCTGCAAAGCCCCTTTTACTCGGTGCAGCTCGCGTTATATTACAGCGAACGCTAGCACCCGCAAACACAGGTGCCACAACGACCTTACCATTCCTCGTGGGCTTTTGTACGTTGAGTAATTAAAACATTTCGCAACGCGTGAATGCTGACGCAGGGACTCAAGAAACACGCATCTCCGCTTCTCTTGAGCTCGTTATGAAATTTGTCCGGTTTGTTTTCCCCGAGGTTTTCCTTGTTCTTTTCATCTCAGAGATAAATTAATATTGCGTACTGATATTGTGAAAAGAAAAAATTACAATTGTTATTCATTAAGTAGCCAAATTTGTGAGCATAGATTTTCAAAGTTCAACTTCAAAGTTCAGATTCGTTTGCACGTCCGTTATATGAAGCTTTTTCGAATGCCATTCGTTGCATTCAAAATGGCTAATCAGCCCAAAATTTGAAACAGTCAAAAAAATCATGGTACATAAAAATGAATTATTAAAAAATGAATAATTCGACTCAAGCTAGGAAGTTGTTGGAGTCATGAAATCGTCAGTGTTTATTCTCCTTTGAAAAAAATACATAATGATTAATTCTTCTGGCTCTGAGAATAAATGAAAAAACATTATTAATGAGAAACAACTGCGAATAGACGAACAAGTATTCACATTGTTGCTTTTTTTTGGCTGTCCAATTGTAATTCATACAAACATCAATTCATCAGTGTTATTTTGCTCGGAAAGGTGAAGTTCCCCAATTGAAATACCGTTCGTTTAACAGTAATGTATGAGACATTTGCTTGATGCACGGAATGCACAATGACATTTTCAAAGCGTACTGTTTCCGAGTTGAAAGGAAACAAGAGACTTCGCTTTCAAAGCGTCTCGCCGAAAATGTGCATAAACAAATTAATATCACGTCAAGTGATTTACAAAGGCAAATGGGACCAAGCGAACAAGGAGAATGGGTCTTTTCTGCTATTACGTCATGGCATTCCATTAAATGGATGTAACGTCAGTGAGATCGAGGGCTAATTAAATAGCCTTCAAGTGCGAGAGACAGGCCTGTAAACCTTTTAATTCTAACGTTTCTCAAGACCATCCTTTCTCGTCTGATGTGCCTCAAACGCCGTTCGAATAAGCCGGACATCCAGAGAGACCGAGAGAGGGAGAGAGAGAGCAAAGCAGCAAGGGCGGAGGGTTTGGGCTGTGTTCAACCGAGACTCGACAAGGATTCCTCCTCGTGGTCCTGAACGTCGCATTTTCTTCTCCAGGGAAACACAACGCCAAATCCTTCAAGTATGATTAATAGTTTAGCTCGCGCTTATCTTCGCTGTATCTGGTTCACCGTCCTCTTCCGCCTCTATCTCGAATTTCTTGCTCTTTCTTTCTTTTCACTTTGTTCTACGACATTTTCTGTTTTTACCCATCTTCCTCGGTCAATCCGCCTTTTTCCTTCATCGGAGGTTCTTCGTGTAATTCGCAGCTGCTTTCCTATATGTTTCCCGAATCCTTGCCTCCTTGAGATTCTCTTTTTCCTGTGTCTTTCTTTTCAATTCTCTGAACCACGTACATTCGTGGTCTATTTTCCGCTTTCTACTCAGTTTTTTATGCCTTTCTATTAGTTCTTCTTTCCACCCTTCAGTCTTTAGCTTGTAATTCTTTATTTTCTCACATCCGGTCTTTCCTTTTATTATCATTCCTTAATTGTCTTTAATCCCCCTCTCTCGCTGTCTCTATCTGGCATTTTTCCATGTTTCGTCCTCTCCTATGTACACTTCTTCCTTTTCTATGCATTTCCTTGATATTTCTTCTTCTCCGTTTCTCGTTCTACCAAAGTTATTTTTTTTCTTCCTCACTTCATCTCGTTCTTCTTTTACGTCACTTTGTCCCTCCCTTTTCATCTCTCTCTCTCTCTCTCTCTCTCTCTCTCTCTCTCTCTCTCTCTCTCTCGTATGATCTCACTTACGCAGGAACTATTTATCATTTCACTGTTTCCCGTGTTATCAATTCTACGGACTGTAACGAGCTCGTATATGCTCACGAAACCCTCGGCTTTCTTGATTTTTTTATTCTTCCTTGATTGTATTATCCTATGAAAGAAAACCGAGAAAGCTCTCAGTGGCACATAACAAATTGTTGTTTCCACCTTTCATACACAGCACGCTCATAATAAAGATTACAACAACGTTTTTTAAACTTGGACGAGGCTATCATTGCGCGCACATGAATTATTCACTGCCCAAACGTTAAAAACCTGACGTTTAAACTAAAAAATGGATATTCGCATCTTTGACAGAATCAAAATTGATGGCTGTGGTCATTGCCTCGTTAGTGAAATGCACGCAAATGTATTTTTTCGTTAAAAAAAAATTTCAACATATTTTTTAGTTGAGGAATATCGTTAGATTTTTTACAACTGAACAACTGTTCAATAATGGAAAGAAAATAACTCGGAAAAAGTTGGTTTTTCTGTGTACGTTTATTTCTGTGGAAAGGACACAGCGGAGTGTGTAAACGCGGCGGTAAAACAAGAGAATGTGACGATAAAAAATGATATGGATCCTTTTTTACGAGAACAGACTGCATTGGAGCGAAGATCAATCGGCGATTTCCACCTGTTCGTACCAAAAGTTTGGGAAGTCTCATTTTTTGAATACGTGGTTAATAATAAATCCGGGGGGAAAAGTCTTGTCACTGTAGCATTAGCATGACCCGAGGGTATAGAAAATCACATTTTCATTTTTATAATCCAATGCTCCTTGTTTCGACCCCTTCTGGCTGTGTTTTTATGCTCGCAGCAGCATAAAATGCCGCTCGAGCGGAAGCGCCAATCACAGCGGGAGAAAAACAGAAAAGGAAAGGAGATGAAATAACGGAACACGCGACACGCCATGTGCCAATGACATTTATGCACAAACGTTTTTCTCTCTTTTCATTTCTTCTTCTCTCTTTTCCTGTCTCTTAGTTTTTTTATTTTTTTTTCTCGTCGCTCCCTCGTAATTCAAATGCCCGAGAATTCCTCCTGAATATTTGATTCTCTCGACACACACCTCGCGATATTGTGATTGTCACGTCGGAACGTTATACACCCCGTCTATATCAAATATACACCTGTTCCAAGGATTTTTAAATCCTTCAGAAATTTCCCTCCACTCATATCTACGTGATTCAAATATTCCAATATATCCCTATTAATTTTTAAACCTTTTCAACATGAATAAAGATTTTACGTTAGCTTGATCAACGTCCGCGTTATTTTATTATTTTTACCATAATTATCCACTTTAATCTCAGAAGTTTCTTTTTTGATTCGATCTGTATATTGGGAGAAAAAAATGTTTTGTTGCGTTCCAACACGGAAAGATGAGTTCATTCGAGAAATATCTTGTTTCAGCATTTACGGATCATCCATAGCAAAAAAGTTTTGTTGTACCTATCGAACGAAATATTTTCGTCAGAATTAATAAAAATTTGTTGTGATAAACTGAATTCTTTTCTAACTCTCTGAATAGACATATGAATCCGGCGATTTATTACATACCACTCTCTGCAGAGGTTGAAAAATTGTCATTCGCTTCTATATAGTTGTGATTATTCCGTTCGTTCCAATTCATCTCCATTTCCTTTTCGAGCAATAATTATTCGCAGAAACGTTTGCTTCAGGTTCTGGATTTTATCGACGTCAAATTAATTACGAATTCACATCATGCAAGCGGATTTATTTGGTATTCAGTTTCCGACGACTACTTTTTCACATTGGGCATTGGGCATATGTGGAAAACGTTGGAAGCAGAAATAATTTTATTTTCCTCCAATTACAATGATAAGTATTCTTGGAAACTGGACCTCCGTAATAGCAAATTCATCAAATTAACTGAAACCTGATGTTAATTGAAGGAATTCTTCTAGCTGCTATTTAAAAGCATCCACGCATTTAATTAAAATTTTAATATTTGTATCAATGTGCATTGATACCATTTCTCAAATTCTTGAATAAATGAAATGTATAATCGCAATGTAACATAAATCGAAATAATCGTCGAAAGAAAAAAACACAGCAAAACTTTAATTCATCATTCATTATCCGTTATTTAATGAAGAGAAAAGCTTCCTTAATTCGTCAGAGAACTGAGTGGCCCGCTTGGAATTGTATATCGTAATTGTTCGCTGCAATTACAATAACCGTGTAGTAATTAGTTCGTCATAAGTAATTCCCTCCAGGAAATCTCGTGCGTTACGAGCGCGGAGAATTCTTCAATTTAGATACTTTGTTAGTTTCAGTCAGGATTAATATTTACATGGTTTGCATTGCTCCCTAAATGAGGCGACTACGAGAAATATAATTTTCGTTGCTCCAGTAATATTCAGTCAAATTCACATCGCTCGTATGAAATAATTCGATGTTTTCACTGCCAAGAGTTTAAGTGGCGTCATGGGAACAAATCGGCATGCAGGTTTCCAGTGGCATGGAAAAAAATGTGTGACTTCATTCGGAATCTATTCCAACTTTCATAGAAATTTTTTTTTCCAATTGAAAGCACGTAAAAGGATTCTCAATATCTCGAAGATTTTCGAGCAAGCATTCGATCATACAGTGGTTTCAATTAATTTCCATCAGATGCACTAATTACCTGAAATATGCTAAAATTCATTGAACTTTTCTATCAAGCTAGAACAACGGAACAATTACGTTATCTCAACGTTCATTAAATTAACACGAATGCTTAGCGAGGACTTGTAAACTCCACCCTCGTTGGGTACTGTAACTCTCACAGTCAACGAACACTCCTTTTTTAATTAATTACGTGCAAATTACTCATACCTTTGAAATGTGCATAATTATCTTCTCTTCTAACAAAAAAAAAGGTTTAAGCATACAACGAGAAAATAGGTTTTTTTCAAATTAATTTTATTATAAGCTTCCACGTCTCTCCTATAAAGTTAATCATACTTTTTCATTTGTTCACACGTTCCCAGGTCCTGAAAGTCCCCTGAAAGTGTTGTAGGCTCTATGTCTTCAAAATGCACAGATCTCTGGTCTTTTCATGAAGTCAAAATGACAAACTGAATTGTGGTTGAGTTTCAGCTCATTAGCATAATCAGCAGATTCGTTCTGTTCGCATGGCTCGAACAGGATGTTGGAATTCTTAGGAGCTAAGCCTAATATTTTCTTGTTGTGTCGTTCCTTTCACGTGCAGGCTATTTTTCTGTAAACTTTAGGTCTTCATAGTGAAAATATCAACAAAATTAATCGGATTTGCGTCCAATATTTAAGCTTTACATTGCAACTCTTCCAGTACCAGGGGAAAATAAAAACTAAAAGAAAAACTGTCAAAGATTTCAGAGTCGTTAAAAAGTGAGGAAACGTTTTTCGACCTCGGATCAGCGGTTACGCACGATCATGCTTTATGATCTAATTTTCAGTTTATTTCTATATCTGTTTTGCCTAATTTGTCAGATTGCCAGTGATCTTCGATCTTTATAGTAAAAAAAAAGTAAATACTCAAAATGGCATAACTCAACTTCCAGTTTTCGAGATTTCGTAATGGATGACTTTTTGGAATCGAAAATCCATGGACTTTTCAATCCTTGCTGGCAAAAGCGGAAAAGACCAAGTTCTCAACATTTTGGGAATAGGAGCACAAAGAATTCGATTCCGTAAGATAAAATCGGAAACCGCGAATATCGGAATATCGTAACTTGTAAGATCCACGTGAATTAATGAAATGAGTGTTTCTCCCTGTGTTTACTGTAAGCGAAAACAGTGCGAAGATGCAAGTGAGAGTGAACAGGAAAGGATTGTTTTCAGGTTGAATATCAGCGCAACTGGGGCGACGCCTCTGGTGGAAGATGAACGTTGGAGCTCCCTGCGATAGCGGGTGCACACTTCCGGGCACAGAGCGTTGCACAAGGGGTGAGTTATGCATTTGGTCGTTTCATTGGGAAAGCCAACTAGCCCAGGAAGAGTTTCGTGGCGGTTTGGTCGCGTCGTCTCCGCTCTCTTCAGTCTCTTTCTCTCTTCTCTCTTCTAGGCCTTAAAGGGACGTTTTGTCTCTCGTAGTTTCACGCGCGTTCGCCTTTATCATTTGTCTTCCACGCCGTGAGATAGAAGCAAAGTTTTCAAAGACCTCCAGGGCCCCAAGTTTGCAATTCCGTACGGGCCTCAGTAAATTTTCCTCATTGTACGAATTAATGGTTTATCCTTCACACGTCTAACTTGAGAAATTCTGCAGCACATTTTTCAGAATTTTTCAATCCTTCGAATCTCTCATCCCAACATCCGCAAACGTGGGACAAATATACAAGTTCGAGAAGTTAATAAAGTTGCTACCAAAATGAAAAACAAAGAAATACCGAATTTCGCAGCGTTTATACTTTCTCAAGCTTTCCAGAACACGCTCGTCTGATGGTAAACCTTAATTGGAAAACAATCACTCGTGAATTCCCTCGGATTTCTCGTGCTTTTCAAGCATTTTCGAGACTCGAGATAGCGCAACTTTCTAAAAATAATGCATTGCAAAGTTGGTGAAGGAACTCGTTACTCGAGGAAATAAAAACAAAAAACAAAAAGCATGATAGTATTTCGAAGTTGCGACTTTACGATCAAATAAAAAATTCTGTCATTTGTTATAGAGAATCGCATACAACGCGAGAAACGTATTATTATTCAATTTTCTCGAAGCTGAGCTATCGGGATATTCAATTATTTGAATTGTTGGGAATATTTTATTCACGTATTTTGATCAAAGCTTCGAAATGTATGTCATAATTAATGCAAGCGTTTTAAATTTCAAACGAACGTAATTAAATCGATTATTAATTACTTTTCGTGATGTTATCTCGAACAGTAGAAGTTCTAAAGTGAATTATGCAACCTCGTGTGATATTTAAATGGAGATAATATCGTAAAACAAAAATTTACATCTAGACGTAATGCAAACGTCTAAATAATAGTTTTAATATAACTCATTATACAATAGAACACGTGTTCCACTTGAAGAACTCTGGAATATGAAAATCCACCGAGTGGACGATTATGACGAGTCTCTGGTCTCGTATACGTATATTTATAGGAATAGCGACTGATGTTTGGACAGACAATAGGGACTATGTGCTCGAACCGTTGCCTGCTCGAGACAGGCAAAAAGTTTGGATTGGCCATTTTCTAGTGCCTTAATAACTGCCCAGAGAATGCCGCAGCCCCGAGTCTCATTCTGTTTTTTTTTTTTTCTATTCTCGACGTAAGTATCGAGATTTGGACTTAAACTTTAGTTTCACCGATTAACGTGATCGAATTCGATTTTTTCAGAACTTCCGTTTCTTGTCGGAGTTCCGGTGGGCACTACAATGGAAAATGATCTCAAGAAACCGATATCATTTTTTTTTTTTGGCGAGAAATGAAATATTCGCATTTTTATTTTTTCATTCAAAACCTGAAATTCGGAGATTCACCAGTGGAAAGTAAAACGGAAATAAAATGTGAGAATTCCGTGACCGGATGTTAAATTTGTTGGAGAATTGTAAAAAGCTCAGTTCCATGGAAGTCTCTCGCGATAATGCGGTCACGAGTCAACAGTTTCTGCAGGTAATCGAGTCGTTCGAATCTGAACGCTCTTTGTGAAAATTTATTAGAGGATTTATGTGCGCATGTGCATGTTCGATCAGGATCCTCACAATTTAAGGTTTCCTGCACGTGACTGTAGTAAATTAAGTGGTCAGAGAGAGGATGGTCAGAATTTCTAAAGTTTAGTCGACTCGTCAATTTCCTCGAATTACCCAAGGCTCGAGAAACGATTTTCCAGAGTGTAAGAGTCTCGTTTTGTCCGTAATAGCCAAAGGGCGCTATTAACTCAACGGCCAAATAATGATCAAAGTTTAATTGCAACCTTATCGAACGATTTCAAGTACCAACAAACTCCGGTTCTCCAACAATTACCTCTGCACACTTGTCTCGCTAACCAGCCACTAATCGCTCTCAAACTTGACCAATTACAACCAAATTTTCATAATTATTTCCTGATTAAATTGATAATTAGTATTGGAAGCGAATTTAGTCTGTCGAAGTTGAAAGAGTTGCAAGGAAACGGAATATCTGTTCGTCATTTGCCCGAATCATAACTAAAAGAATGTCCAACACTTTTTTCACAAACTCAAAGGAAAAGATTTGTGAAGAGTTTTCAAAAAATGAGTATGAAAATTGTTAAAAATTTGGTTTTTGAGAAGCTCGAAAATATCCCTGATTCTGACTTTAAAAAAGGGGCTGCGAAATATTTTCCAAGTAGAGATGTTGAAAAATTAGTTTGGGTCCAGATGACCCAGTGTGTCAACCAAGAGGTAACATGGCTGTTGCCCGAAAAATGGGCAAATGAGTTTCACACATTCGCTTCGTTCGACTGTAAACCTGTGAATTTTACGAAAGAACTTAATGTGTCATTAAAAAACTCTAGACTTCTCTTCGATACCTCGTGTTTATTATTATTTAATATTTTTTTTTCCCAACGATTTACTGCATATTCAGAGTGTGGATAGTGATCGAATGGTGGTCAGCAAGTTACATGATCGATTTATCGGAACACACGATAACGCACATCGTTAAAAAATGAAAACAAATATTTACACATAATTCCTTATCATCTCCATTTTTTTCCATATTTTAGAATATTTCATCGATTATTTAACACATAGAAAAATTGAGGTGGATTATTAAGTCTAATCATTCATTCAATCGCACGTTGTACACCAATCGTTCTTTGATTTTACTGTCAAGTCGATCCGAGAGCGACTTAAGTTGTTGTTTGACGTACAGAATGTTTGCATCGTTGGAGGAGAGCGGACAATGATCCAAAGATAAATTTTAAGCAATGGAAATTGGTCAGACTTTATTTGGCCAAATTCTTAATGAGTGGAAAAAAAAACTTTGAATTTTAATAATCAATTAACAAAGAGACTTGTCGTCGCTATCCAACGATGCAGACTGCGATAATTTTTTTTTTTGGAGGAAAATATTCCTTCAGTTTTAAAACTCTATTATCATCGAACTGTTCCGACTTTCGAATATCGAGGTCGGAGCATCGTGTGGCAGCGTTGGTAAGCGAAACACTTTTCATCTCTTCCGCTCGTCGCCGCTTCAAAACAATCAATTTCCTTGCCTCCAAGATTGTCATACACTTTTGTTTTCTTTTTGTCATTCCTTTTTTTGGTGGCTGTCATTGTTATGATTGTTGTTGTTTGTGGCAGATTGCAGGATTCACTTGACGCGTTTCTGTTGCCTCTGACGATAAATGTCGTTCGCAGGAGGCGGCGGCAGGTCCTCGTCTTCGCTGTCCTCGCCGCCAAGACGACCTCTTCGTCGTTTCGAGCCTACGCTCGGTCCGTCATTCGTCTCGTCTACTATCCAATGTACCGATTTCGCGAGGTCGAATAATTTCGTGTCGCAACCATTATCCGCGACTGGCATTGGTGCTAGAAATAATTGATGACAAAAATATTAACGCACCTCGAGAGAGAAATAAATTTTTAATTACACTGGTCTACAGATTTGTGGGTTTGTCTTTTCTCATTCATTTTTATATTGGCAAATATTAATTGTTTTTTATTTTTTTCTAAATTGTAAGCTTTTTGGTAAGATTCAATTTTATTTTTAATCGAAAGCAAGAAATCGTTCATAAATAATTCTGCATCGATCACCTTGCAACAGATTGACATTTTTTACGTCTAGTTTTTTTTTTTTCTAATTTTTTCGTACGAAGAGAAAAGAAAGATCTCAAAGTAATTTTGATGAAACAAAAACTATGCTGACCAGTGTTATTTTTTTAGTTCCTTAGTTAAAACACTCTTCAAGTTTTGACATACAGTTATTTTGTCGATAAATCCTACCATGCTCTGGCAATTGAATTCTGCTAAAGACGTCCATGAGCAGGTCTACCGCGACGAAAGGACCCCTGAAACAACCTGGAGGTGGCAGTAGAGTGCACAATTGTGCAGCCGTCGGTGGAAGAGGGAATGATCCGCCTGAGGAAATGGTTGCAAAATTGTATTTAACTGGAAATTGCGCACTTACAATTGTCGATATTCTAATTAATTGAAGAGTTATCGACGTCATTAAGTTTATATTATTTGCACTATGGAAATGTTGCAAAAATGAATTTTCAATGAATCAAAGTTTATTTTATGTAGAAGAAAACAAAACGTTTTGCAGACTGACCTGGAACAGGATGTTCACCGGGCAACGCATTCACTTTTGGTTTGTAAGGAATCATCTGAGAGAGATCTGGCCTTGGTAAAACGGTTCTGGTCTCCGTAACTTCCGGTACACGTGGAGAATTGCCAATGGGATTTCTCGTCCCACCAGAAACTTCGACATAACCGATCGACTTCAATTCCATTGTGGTACAAGGATAAAGATCTAAGAATTTGTATCTGTCGACTAATTGTGCCGTTTCCTTTCCCTCGAATTCCTTCAACTTTTCCAAAACGGCACTCCGTCGTTTCTCGACCTTGACGATACTCGCGAGGTCACCGATGTTCGATTCGAACTCCAGAAATCGGTTCCAAATGTCGCTGTGGATTAAATTCACTCATTTTTAATCGAGTTTTTATTTTTATCAAGAAGCAACAAAATGGAGTGGAAAACTCGAAAAGCACAAAACTTACACAGATTTTTCCGGTTCCAGGCTCCCCGAGGACAAAACCCGCTCGAACAATACTCTCGTGTTGTTGTCCTCTGAAAATATTTCAATTAGTTCCAAATAAACTTTTTCTACGTGAAAAGAAAAACCATTGTTGCAATGGTTTTTTTTTTGCAGATTTTTAATGCTTTCATATTCCGTACCATTCAAATGTGATAGATAATCGATGTAGCACAAAATATATTCGGGATTGTCGGCGAATTTTTTCAGGCCCAATTCGAAAATGCGAAAAGCAATGTTTTTGTCTTTTGTGCAATAATACTCCATCAATGCAGCTGCAACGTAAACGTGATGGTGGCAACGTTGGTCCTCGCGAGCTCTTTTGAATACTGTTCTCGCTGATTTGATCCCCTCTGCCCGTCTCGCGAATTTCATGTACTGAACGTACGCCTGTCAACCGATCGATAATCAAAATTCAGCTCGTCACAATTTTTTTTCCAAAATATCAAATTCGAACGTAAAAAATTGAGAAAAATAAAGAAATAAATAGAGCTTTTTCTATCGCTCATAGGAATTTGCTGTTTGTGAGTTTATTTTCTTATTAATAATTGACGTTCCATCGTTGTCAAAGAAAACATATTTTTTTTTTACAAACAGTTGGTGCGTTTTGTATAAAAAACCGTGGCAAAAAGTTTACGAACCAGGGTTGGATCGATGTCTGGAATATCGAGGAATTTTTGATATATTTGGTGGACTTTCTCGTACTTGACTCGTCCTTCCTCAAAGTCAGCGTGTGCAAAATACAGTAACATATTTTTCGACAGTAATGTGTTGGTCGCTCTCTCGAACATCGTGCCTGCCTCGTCACTCAAGTTTTTAGCTGCGTTAACGTCACCCTTTTCCGTCAATATTTTCGAACTCAACTCGAGAAAATGTGCAGCCTGATGCCAAACTGCAGGGTGATGCCCGAGGCAGAGCAAACATTGCTCGATTGCGAACATCACTCTTCGTGCTACCAAAGACGTGTCTTCGGTCCGCAGAGGGTTACTTCGTTCCCAAGCTATATATTTTTTCCATAATTCCACCTAACAAAGGAAACAAAATTTCGTAAACAAAAACTTCGTTAAAACCATTTTTCAGTTGGTTCAATAACTCGCTCGTTGGCGAGTGCAACTTTCTTGGAGATTGTCAAGCCTGTAGTAGAAATTCCGTCAGTCTTCAAAGTTCAAATCCATTTGATCGTTAAAAACTTTCCAATAAATGAAAAAAATGTTGTGATTACGAAAAAAAATCTCAAAGTCCTGAAACTTTGAAATCCTTTCGCGAATTCCAGGACCGAGATTTTTTGAGAGACAAAAAAGTTCATTGAATATTTCGCAGTTCACGATAAAGAATTGAGACTTTTTGAATTTGCCAGAATAATTCCACACTCTTTGGAGTCAGCAAGGATAAACTTCAATTTTTCAAATTCCAGATTACACGATTCCCACTCTTGCAGTTCTATATTTCATCCACCAAAACAAATAAATGCTATGGAATAATTTTGTTTTTTCTAACCAGATGCTTCGGTTTTATTTTGATTATGAGATTCATTGCTTTTACCTGTTTGATTTCTTCAGCATGCCCAGTAGGTGGCACACTCGGTGCACTTCTGTTGAGTCCTCTCGTGACAGCTTCCAATTCCTTAGCAACTCTTCTTGCGTTCATGTAATCTCTCGATCTTTCTATAGCCATTTTTTCGGCTATTATGGGATTTATATTCTGTTCGAAAGTCATGTAATCTTTCCACAGTTGTTCCATGTTTATCATTGGATTGATAACTCCACGTTGATAAACCTGAAACATTTCAATTTGTTTAAATATACACCTTTGTTTAAATATATACCTTGTATGTTGATTTTAAATAATGAGCTCAAACGCATCGAAATTACTAAAAGCAATTGTCAATAAAAATGTTTTATTTGTTGTTTATTCGGGGCTTCCTTATTCTCGTATAGTAATTTTTGTTTTATCTATTCTACGGTCTCGTCTAAGCTCTTGAGCAAAATTTGTCGTCTGGTAGCTCTTTACCTTTCGTACGGCACTTATTTTTTGATTTTCCGCGTAAGAGCCAACTGCCTCAACGCTTTTGAGAAACGTAACGTAGTCGTTCCAAATACTGTACGAATGTATGTCCATGCCAATTTTGTCCAACGCAAAGTCGTAAGCCTGTGCCATTTTTTCCCTGAAAATCAAAAATAAACACTTGATTGAATAAATTTTCCGAGCTGGACTCACGAGAGCACCAAATTTCCTGTACTCATATGATTCCAAAGTCATCATGCTCAAAATGCAAGAAAATTGCTAATCTTATCACTCACGAACTTACGATCGTTTTCCAACGCAAAATTACTTTTTATTTTGTATTCATAGAGAAAAAAACAACGAACAGATTCAGCAGGAAAATTCTCCATTTTGGAAGTGAGATAATTTAGCAAACTTCTTTATTTTTTAAGTATCGTTGACAGATGACATTTAATCAAATTAGTAATAACAGTAATTAAAATTTCCAAAACAAGTTTTTAAAATTTTCATTGAAAAATTTGAAATCGTCTGTTAAGAAAATATTCAAAAGTGAAATTAATTTAGGTCGATAGTAACAAAAAAACTTCCGCGACTTTGTTCACTGAGCAGAATCCTATTGAGTCGAATGAAAACTCGGTAAACCAGAAAAAGTATTCATCATTTTTCGTTTAACTAAATGGCACTTTGTTTGGAAAACCTTGTTTTTTCTACGTTTCAATTTTTCCAATTTCTCATTCACAAGATTGTTTGCTCAAAATTTCACGGACTTTGTGGACAGAATCCCCTCCTCAAAAATAAAGAATTCAGCCAACTTCCTCGACTCGAATAACAGGAAAAAAATTATTGGCTTTCGACAACGTGAACCTCGACATCGGGTCCAGTAAACGTTTTAGAGAGACAGTGTTCCGAAGAGAAATCAGCGGATTCTCCTACGAATAATAACACGCGATGACAAACATTATCCGTAATAATTCGACCCTAAAACCAAAGTTTTCCGAAATTCAAAAGTTTTTCGTATTGTCATGATTGTTGGAAGTCGAATAACTTCTTTTTACCTAAAGCACAAGAGCTTTACATTCGGCTTTGTCTAGCGTCAGGGAGTGAGCTTCTTCGACAAAATCCACATTTTTCTTATTTTCCGGCTGGAGCAAATAAAATATTGGCTAGCACTTTGAAAATTGGACAAATCTTTTCGAAAATGAGATTTTTACAAAAAACCAAAAATGTAGTAAATGATGGAAATACCCAAGCTTCTAAATTTCTCAACATTTTCCAAGTTCTATTTCGGTGGCAATTACTGAATATTTTTAGCACAGTGTTGTGTGTGAAAATCATCGTCGATATTTTTTTCGTTTGTTCAAAAACACACAAAAATTGTAAAAACTTTCGAATTATTGGATTTGGAATAAATTTGTATCGAATTCGAATACTTTGCGGGGCGGTATTTCATCGCTGGTTTTCTTCGTGCCACTGTCTCTGAAACTCGTGCATATTGATACATGGAATATTCGTAAATATTGGAAATAGTAAAATACTTACTTGTACGTGGCAAGACTGGCCTTAGTTTCTTTGACGTAAGAAAGGTACAGTTTCCACAATTCAATATTCAAGATTTTCATGAGGCACCTTTGGAAAAGCTGTCGGATAAAACATTGAGATATATGATTGGAAAAATGGCGTAAATTCTTAACCGTTCGCAGAGATTTATCAATAGTAATAAACGAAAAAAATGACATTGAGAGAATCGTACGAGCTAACGAGATTTACTGAAACTTTCAAAATTGGGAAAATAATGAAGCCACTGCCTTACTTACCCGCGAAGGCAAGTTTCGTTCGAACACAGAGTGTAATAATATAGTAAAAAACAGACGTGGGTATTCCGAAAGAGAGTACAAAGCAAAAGAGATCAAATCGTGTTATTTCCTTCATATTTATTTTCGTTCTTTTCCAAATATATTTTGTTTACATAATTCAAAAAAATATATTCCTTCCTATGGCATTTGTTCACTCTCTCCTCGTCGCTCTCTCTCTCTCTCAATCAATCAATCTCTCTCTCTCTCTCTCTCTCTCTCTCTCGCTCTCTCTCGCTCTCTTTGGCGGTGAAGTCAACAAACACGGGGTAAATAATAAATGCAACAATGCATTTTAATTGCTAAAGATTTATTGCCAGCAAACACAAAATATAACCACGACTAGAGAATCTTTCAATTCGTCAAAATATTCTTGTTACTTGGAGAATAATTCGTAAAGTAATGAAAAGCCCCACGGAATTAAAAGATTTATTTATTTCTGCTACAAGGAGAGCGTCTGTGGAGTGGACATTTATGAAAGCCTGTGTGGGATCTGCAAATAATTGATCCCAAAAAACGTATAGAAAAAAGTAAGACCAGTCGAGGCAGCACAAAATGATGAAGATTAATTAATCTTTTTTGCAATCGCTTTGGTTTCGACAAGAAAGAATCAATTTTTTAAGTGGATAAGAAACAAGATTATCAAGTTTGTGAAAAAGGCATCAGCCCGCAGTATTTACAAATTTGATCACTCTATGCTACCTCTTGAAGTGATCCGGCGCAAGTTTGAGGCACACACAGTTTTCCTCAAACGAACGCATCGAGGAAAAGGTTGTTTGAGCAAATAAAAATATACATATTTGTTATGTATATAAATATATGTGTGAAAATTCGAATGACGTTTTTTGGTGTTATTGGTGAGGAGTCTGAAATTATTACGATGAGAAACTAAAATGACTCGGCTTGTAGAATCGCAACGGA
This sequence comes from Hyposoter dolosus, assembly GCA_963921915.1. Classification (NCBI taxonomy): domain Eukaryota; kingdom Metazoa; phylum Arthropoda; class Insecta; order Hymenoptera; family Ichneumonidae; genus Hyposoter; species Hyposoter dolosus. The sequence continues at coordinate 19,253,509 of OY998129.1, read as the reverse complement.
AAGAAAGAAGATTGTGTGTGACCGAATAGAGAGTAGTTTTCATTCCATTTGTTCTGGTACGTTTTTTACGTTCTGTTTCCGCTAATCAATTGTCCGTCGATACGCAACAGACCGCAGTGTTGCAGGAAGGAATACAAGGCTGTTGCCATTCAGAAAGTTGCCTTCTTCGATATGGCAGTTATATTTTTTTCATTCTTCTGCCCATTTGTATTTTTCTCATCGTGTCCAACGACATGAATGCCTGAGAAATATTTCGAGCCAAAGAAAACAACCTCCCAAATGCGTTGACGTAACAATAATCAATCAATGAAATAAGTGGCCTCTGGTGAAACAACATATCTTTTTTATTCACCTCACATCAATGTAAAGTGCTGAGAATCACACATTTGTATTTTTGCAGTTTCATTTTGGATTTTTTAGTTTTTTTTAAGGTTTTTTTTTTTTCGTGTCCATATTATCATAAATTAGTTGAGTCGGCGATATTTTTTTCGTTCTTTTTTACACAGGGCTAAACATTAGATATTTTGTATTGATCGATAAAACCTATTGTCCATTTAAAAGAGCTCGTTATTTGATTGAATATTGACAAATATTCATTTTATCCCTGAATTAAGCAAATATTTACTTTTTCTTTGTCTTTTCATTTTATCTCTTTTTTTTTTATTCCGTTATATTTTCTTTTGCTTCTTAATTGAACAATTTTGGAGTACGATACATACAACAAAAAAAACATTCGATTGCCAATGCACGAATCGTTCCGATTCAAGTTGGCAATCGTAACGATTTATATTGACATACCTTTTCCACCTTCTCAAAGTTGCGCATTTTCATCTGCAACACACAATTTCAAGAAGAATTTTCGATTATTTTAAAACTCACTTACAGTGCGGGTTTCCTCATTTTTTCATATTATTCTAAAATTGTGTCTTTCTAAAAAGTTGGGCGGATGCGAGTGAGAAATTTATTTTACAAATAGTTTCTGCGTCTTTTTACATTTTAAAAATTTACTCGATTATTTCACTGATTCATTTTGAAGCATATTGTCAATAGTAATGAATTGGCAAGTTGCTGAAAGAGTTTAAGAAAAAGAAACTTTGACAGGAAAAAAAAAATGTAATTCCGATTCGATCAAAGCTCTTCACTGAATATTTGAAAAAAACGCTCGCCAATCATGCGAACAATTTCTGCTTTTTTTGAATCGATCCAGAATTTTTTGTCAATTTAATGGAAAATCACGAAATGGGAGAAAGATGAAAGATTCGATCGTCAAAATTTTTTGATGCAATATGAATATCGGCGATTTGGATGATGTGGGAATTTTATTGTATATATTAGTGACAATTTTAACTAATTTTCTTAATTTATCCAAAGGCGTTGAAATTCTTATGAAAATTATTATTTTCTTTGATTATTTGATTCCTTTGTGCAGTAAATATTTGGATAAGAATTCAAAGGTTTTTTCCATTTGTCATGAGAATTTTTTTTGCTTTACCTCTTGTTCAATGTAAATCTTCCAGTAGCGACCGGCAGAGGGGAAAACAGTGACGAGTCTCTCGAAAACTGGACGTACTTCGAGTATGGACCTGTTCTGTGCTTCCCTGATAAGAATGCTCCATGCTTCAAGGTCGTACGGCGACTCGTTGACAGTTTTCTGAGCCCGCTGGAGCTTCTCATTGCCCCAGTCCTGTCAAAGTAATTTTGTAAAAAAAAAACGAAAAAGATGGAACGAATTGCGACTCGAAGTTCGGACAACTGGCCTATATTTTTAGGGTTCAGCAAAATTCCAACGCTTGCAAAAAGCTGACCACTTATTATAATAAACAATAAATAATCAAAACTGCAGACTATGACATAAAAGTCAGTGAAAAAAAATGAATCTGGCTTGAGATTTCGAACCATCAATGATATTCGCCGAAATAACTCGTTGAAGTTCTTAGACAATCAACATGTGTTGACTAGGCTAGGAGGGCTAGGAAATTGTGTATTTATGGTTTTTTTAATGGATGAATAAAAAATGGAAATTAATTGCAAAAGAATGTAATTTTGTAGCGAAAGTGTGTGAAGGAAACAATGGGTTTAGCAAAAATAAGAATGCATTGAAACTCTTGTAAGAGCTGGTTGCCAATGGGCATTCGATAGTTTCGAGGTTAGGAAATAATGAGCGAAGCCATTTTTCATTTGCTCGAACTATGTGTTGATGTACTTACGAAATCAGTCTTCTCGTCCGTCATCGTTTGCTCTCTCCCTCCTTCTGAGTTGCTCTAAAAAAACGCTTAGTTATCACTGGGAAAAAAAAGAATATTTTTTAACACTCGTTCACGAATTATGTTTATCGAATATAATAATAAATTATTGTGTTTTGACGAGGCAGTCTCAAGAGAAACGAACGTTTTGTGTAAGTATAACAAAAAATATCGCGGCCTGAGTGCCCACAGTCGGAGTCACTACAACCTCGCTTCACCCGCTTGGCTTGTGTACAGCGCCATCTATAGCCTTAATTTCGTGCGACGAAAAAAGCAGACTTTCATCCGGGTGCAGCTGCCACCTACCGGAAATGGTTGAAACTACAAAATGCTGCACTATTTACGAATGAAAGAAAAGGCATTCTGGACTGATTTTTTTTTTAGCACTTTTGATAACGGACCGTAGGAAAAACAGCATCTGACGGTAGATCGTAGAAATAATCAAAAATTAGAAAGCTGAAGTCTTCAATTTTGGAAGTAATTTTGTTCGAAACGCGTTAAAAAAAAACGATTTCACAGATTTTAAAAATTCTAAAACCTTCTTTCGTTTTAGGGAGTAAGAAATTGATCATGAAATATACACACTTAACCTTATCACGATTGAATTTGTCATGGGTATTTTTTTCCTCGCTTTTATCTAGTTGATATAAGTGGAAGAGTGCGACCTTGATTTTTCAAATTTAACCTTCAAACTCGTAGTCATTTCTTTAATGTCCAAAAATGTATAAATAAAACATTTCTATCGTTCGAGAGACAGCGAGGAATATTATCGGAGATGAAGAAACATAGAGAGAGCTTTCAACACGACGTTTCTGTTGTATAGTCAGTTCTTTCTAAGAAAACGTTTGGCAGCAAGCCCAGAGGATTTCCGTGTATACTCGAGCGCACGCACGAGATGAGAAAAATTCTGAGCAATCTTTCGGCCCGGTAATTCCGAATAATTTCGTTCTACGGGTCACATTGAGCTTAAAAGGAACTGCCCATGTGCTTTGTTATGAATCTACGAAGTTCGTGCAGTTTAGGAGTATCGAAAAATAAAGAATCTCCTAAATTCTCATGCAGTGTGTTTATATTTGTTCTCATCAACTTTGAAACACGTGCAAATGTTGACTACCTACGAACCGTTTGAAATATCCCAGATGCTTTTTCCGAAAAAAAACGAACGGGAAAACAAGTTCATCCTGCCGTAACATTCAGCTTCATTTTTTTTCGTTCAACCTCCTTCGTAACTCACAACACTCTCGGTACAAGGTGTGACCTCGGCTAATGTAAACATTTGTAGATCGAGAAAAAAAAACAAAATAATGCAGTGTTTTGAAAACATCGGATTATCCAGTTGATGGATCTTTGTGTTTTTTCTCTCGTCAAAACCCATCCACTAATAAAACAAAAAGATAGGGTAAAACACCCGATAGTCAGCCAGAAACCAATAGTCGGCCTTACATGAGTGCGAAGAGTGGAAAATATATCTTTCGTACTCTTCCCACTCATACAAAGAATAGGCAGAGGCCGACTACAGGTTTCTGGCTGAGTACTGGGTGGTTTACCCTATCATACAATTTTATTCCTCATCAATCTTCCTTGTTGAAAACTTCAATCATTCGAATTTTCGTACAAATGCACCTAATAATTTCCTAAATAGATGCAAATCAACAAGATAATAAAATTAGTTTCCTTCAGTTATATTCTTTTTTATAACAAATAAATAAATAAATAAATAAATCGTGAAAATCGTGAAAATGATTTTGTCCTGTATCTGTAGAATCGAAGAAAATAATACAAAGAAATGTTTCCACAGTGTTTTTCTCGGAATGTAGTGGGTTATACATTTTGAAGTAACTTTTTGTTTATCCACACATGAATTTACAGCTGCCAAAAATACATACGACCTAACTCGACAGTTATTTCAACTACTGACACAAATTTGGCAGACTGTGTTGAAATATTCACTATTGTTAGCCGACCATTTTATTCGTAATGATGAAAAATCTATACGTGTTTGTTGACGCGATGCAAGACAATCACGATCAATAAAAAAATTGATCGGTCAGTGAAAACGTGTATGAAGAATTTTTGGATGGGCTATGAAATATTATTTTATAACGCAGTAGATTTACGTAAACCTTTCAAGTGCATACTGGGTCGTTTTGCGCCCAACAATTTTCTGTCACCGATTGTTTCGTATTTAATGGCAACGAATGTTTTGGCATTAAATTTTTCGTTTTCGTCAAAAAATAAGTTTGAGGCCATGAAATATGAATAATTTACTACAAAAAAAAAAAGGTCTTGACAAAAAATAAACAAAAATTGCATATTTACCGGAATACAACGGTTTGAAAAACGCTTTGGGTCAGATTGACCCAATATGCACTTATAGAATGTGTGCACTCGAAGGGTTAATAAAGGCACCAGGAAGGAACGTCTGTACGGTTCAGAGATCTCGGACGAGACTGCCAAAGGTCTCATGACAAAAACCCTTGAAGAAATAAAGTCACGTGTATGCAGAGAAAGAACGCTCACTTTATTCTCTATATATAATCGGTAGTGCCTGTTTATATTGACCCTTACGTCGATTGGCTGTTGAATCGTAAACTTATATTCATGTAAATTATTCTTGGTCGAGAAGACTATCCAATAAAGAATATAAAAATATCAAAAAGTTATTTTTAATTGAAAGATGGACAAATACCTATTACTTTCGATATTATCAAAGTAACCTACAAAATATGAGAAATGATAAAAGCAACAAATCAACATTTCAGTAGAAATTTAAGTAGCTGGATATTTTTTTTATCTTCGGATGATTAATGGAATTAGTTTTCGTCATTTCAAATTGCTTTCGATGGAGTTTCCATTAAAAAAAAAGTGACGACGAGCGATCAATAAACGTTGCTAGGTAGTTTCGCAACCCGAATGTATTCTCCCATCCCAGGTCATATTCTGAAGGTTATTGAACCAGAGTTGAGGCTGACGCGGAACAACTGTCAATCAATCCCGGAATTTTCGCCAAAATCTTTCTCCCTTATTACCAAAATGACGAAAAACGAAAACAAGTTGGAAAAAATATGTCGCTTTCGAACTGAAATATTAATCCTTCCAGTACACACCTCGTCTAAGTGCATATTGGGTCAATCTGACCCAAGGCGTAAATATCTCAGTTTTTTCGAATTTTGGAAACGGTTTTAAAATGAAGATTTTTTAAGCAATAAAGCTTTTTTCAAACTTTACGGAATTCAATGGTGTCGCCATTATCATCGGATACAGACCGCGATAAAAAGGTTATTTGTTTTTCAACTTTTTCTCTCCAACATGTGGTCACAGGTGAATAATTCCTTTTATTTTTTCCACGAACATTTTATTCCGTAGGATTTTTATTCGTTTGTTTTTTGTTACACATGTATAAAGACAAGAGCGGTATAGAATGATGAGCGACGTGTGACTCATTGTCAATCACCTGGGCTTCTATTTATAGCAACGAATTTCCCTCGTGTCAATTTGATAAAAGCTACACGTTGTTCGTCGCCCATATACATGCATCTCATCAACTCGATGCTGCTCACATTTACATGCTTATTTATACGAGATAGACTTTGAAAAAGGGCGACCCGAGGAAAGAGGAAAGAAGCTTTACTGCTCGTTTTCGTTTGCATAATGATTGCGCGAGTCTGTTAAATGAAACTCATTCTTCTTCGAAACTGTGAAGCCACCAGACGGCTCTTTAATTAAAACAATAAATTCCAGGGTTATTGATCTCATTTTTCCCAATTATTTTATGATGAAAATTTTTCGTTTCCCACTTGTTTGTTCCATCCTTTATTCCAAAATATCGAACGTGTAGAGAAAAGTTTGTAGGTATTCGCTTTTTGTTTATCGATAGAAAAATCCTGCATGAACAATTGATTGGGTGATTGGTAAAATTTTCGATAAGTAATAATATTGCTTCTCGCGGTAAACAGGGCTCAGAAATTTTGTCACTATTGGATGAATTTAGGGGATTGATATTTTTCGTCGAAATCAACTATCGCACCGTTAGAAATCGTCGAGGATGTTAGGTTAGTCGAGTTCAATGGACTAACGCTTCGTAAATGCTTCTTTTATCAAACATCGAACAAATGTATTCGAGGCATGAATATATTCTTTATCAGCTTCGCGAAGAGAATTAAAATTACCGTTACAGAGAATTTAATCGGGGGTTGGCCTTGAATATGTTGGGCAATTTTGACTGCGTGCACGATGTGAATATTTATAAAGAGAAGTGAATTCTTTCGTACAGATTCAAAATGTCACACTGCCTCAAATTGAAGGTCATGCAATCTCGATTCCATCCTCCTATAACGATAATTCTTCGATTTTCATTGTGTCCATGCAGCTTTTCCTCAAATTTCGTCAATATTGACGGTTTTTGTTATTGCGTAGCAAAATGAATAAGAAGCCGAGAGTATTCGATTGTGGCAAAATGTCGTCTTGTGAAAAGTCGCCATGGAGTTGAGCAATTACATTTTTGCCACTCAAAGATAATTGAAAAACGGGAATTCGTCACATTAGACACGCATAGACACTAAAAACGCCAACAAGCTTTGAGGTTGGCAGCAGCGCTCGCTTCACGGTTCACACTGTGCATTGTGTATAGCGCGAACAACGTACGCGAAACGTAAACATCGCTAAAAGTGTGTGTGTGCGTCGTTGCCACATCGAATGACAAACCACGCTAGTGGAGTTTGCGGTTTTCGAAAGAATGTTGATTGGTGTAAAGTGTATCCGAGATTCGATAAGCAGATTTTTTTGTCTCCTTCAAGCACGTTTATCTTCGCGTTTCATTAAATAAATAAAAACACTCCACGGACCACTTATCGCCGGTGAAACTCGCCATGCAAAATGGCACTCTCCAAATTATTTTATTTCTCGGCCGATCGATGGTGAAAAAATTTGGAAAAATCTACCGAAACTTAGTTCAATCTGTAGAACAAAATATATCGAATAAATGTTCGGGTCACAGTGAATCGGGAGTGAAAATGTTAATGAAGTCTAGAAAAACATCGTGGAAATGTGGGCAGATGTGTACCTATAAACGACAAAAAGAAGCTTCGCGTTCAAAATTTTATGAAAACCGTCGAACATGACTCGAGAATCGTGGCTCCAGTAACTCATTTTTAATGTTTAATCGTAAATATGTTTGTTAATTATTCAGTGACTTCCTGTTTTTATTGAATTGCTCAGTGAATGTGCGCGATGGTTTACCTCAGTGAAGTGTCAAACGGATACGACGTTTTTCTCGAAGTTTTAGTTGCATCTGCGCTTCAAATTCTTTTCTTTTCATTGTCACAGAAGTTTCGTTATTGATGGAATATTCGAGTTCGTGGGAGCAAAGCCGTGAGTAATTTTGCTGATTATTTTTAAATGACTGGAATAATCGTTCAATAATTTATGCAACGAAAAAAAATGCCAGTAATTTAATTCCGAACAGAAATATGCTCGATCGTCGCGCGGCGATCGAATGAATTAAAATTTTGATTGAACGAATAAATGAAACTGCGAAATTTTCATTTGTGCTCTTCTGCACTGAACAATTGACGACTTTAAATTTCGAATGCATGACACATTGTCAAGTGATGAAATTTCTGCTCGTTCGTTGTCGTACTTCCGGTCATGACTGTCTAGGCTGAACCGTCCAGATATAAAATCGCCTCTAAGCGACACGTAAATATCAACCGTCGTTATCCATAAACACATGCCTGGAAAAATGTCAGCTAACAAAGACAGAAGCAGACCCTGACCCTTTTTGAATCCGCGATAAATATAAAATTTTCTAATAATATTTTGAGTCAAATCTTTGGGTGGATTTGAAAAATCCGTTAATATTTTTTCACCCATTCAAAAAGTGGGTTAAATTATTTTTAACTCGTTACGAACGAATTTTTCATGAGGCCAAAATGTCAAATAGTGAATTTTGAAAATAATCATAAAAATCGTTTCACTCGTGAAAAAAAAAAACTGCGAACGAAACGTACGAGATTTTTTCAGATATCAACAGCGATGGACAAATTTGTAAATAAAATTTTTACGTGCGACGATCAGAGGTCGAACAAGAATGGTTCGAAAAAACGAAGGCTCTCAACGATCGTATATTTTTTAACAATTCTCGCGTTTTTCGGTCTTGTCATTCTTGCACATTTTAAAGACGAATCGATAGGTATCTCGAATCGAGCAAAGCAATCAACCTTCGTGCTTCCTTAAACGTTAAAAGTGAGAGGACGACTGGATAACTCACCTCGAATGCATCGAATAAACTTTTATATGCCCACGCTGAATCGTTAACTAAAAACACCAACAGCTCAATTTTTGTTGCGTTCTTCGTGTACCGAGTCCTCTCATAATATAGGAATCGATGTTTTTCTTTCTTTGATTGTACCTTCTCGATATCAATTCCAATGTTAATTTTTCACTCAATAATCGAAAGAATTATCGACATTTTTCACTTGCATACTCGACACTTAACTCATAAACGACAAATAATAAAATTTCGATTTTTTCTCATTCTTCATTGATCAGCAAAACGCTATATTCTTTCCAGCGAGAAAAACGCACTCTTGTCTCAACGACGATTTTCTATTTTCGACATTTCTTGACAAAGAAAATCTCACGAACTCACATGAATGCGTTTGATAAAATTTTTTTAACGTCGTCTTTCGAAATTATTTGAAATTGATAAAAATTCAAAAAATTCAAAATTTAGCCGCAAAAAATTCTTGTCAAAAAATGCATATTTTTGCGTTTTCTGCATTTTCTAATTCTTTAGACTTTATGATTTTTTATTTTCCGATGCAGAACTGTTTTTTTTTTTTTTAATATTTTTTTGAAGAACTTTGACTCTTGAGAGAATTCCAAAAGATTCCCGCCACTGCCAATCGAGTCAAAACACATCGCGTGTAATCTTCCCATTGGATTTATACAACCGGTGAAAAATGAGGAAAAAAATGAAACTTTCGCTGAGAGCTAAACTTATTGTCATCGTATTTTGCTTGTGTCCGTTCGAATCGTCGTCCTAGACAATCGGAATCGTGACGCAAAACATCAAAGGGAATACATATGTATACAAGTGCCTGCGCCTCAGCCACGAAATAAACAACAGAGTGCTAGTCTGAAAAGTCGTATAATATCGCGCGAATATAATAAGTGTGGATCGTGTGGGTATTGGAATAATTTATCACTAGACGTGACCATCGAGGTGATGACCTTAACCCTCCAACGTAAATCGGCCACGTGCTTTTAGTTGTTCGACTCGATTACGAGGATATCGAGGTCTTTCGCTTTGCTTTCCATCAAATGGGTCACGTGTGCCTTTCACAGATTTCATTCTTTCTGTTTCCTTGCCACGCGACCCACCGCGAGTTTCTGTTTTCAATGAACCCTTTGTTGTGTTTTCCTATTTTCCGTCAACGTTTTTTTTCTTTTACGTATTGACGGGTCTTGTTTCCCAACATATATATAGAAATCATTGTTTTTTTTTAATGATCGTTGACGAGTTATGAAAATATGCAGAAATCCATTTATCGTATATTTTCTGTATTCGCCGATCCAAAATAATGAAACCTCCGTGGTCAGACGTTCTAGAAATAACGCGCTGGTCACTCGGGGTCGGAATGACCCCAGGCATGTTTAAACGCTTACCGCATTGCCAGTATCGTTCCGAACGACACATAAAAATTCAGAATATTAGTTTGAACCCTTTCAAATAAGAATATCGTGGGAAAAAATTTTTATCCAATTTTCAAAATGGCAAAAAAAATCAACAAAGAAGTAATGTGTAAAAAAATTTTTTTTTCGGGCACCGAAAGCACCGTTGGAAAGAAAGCCAACCGTTTCGAGCGCCAATAACTTGTAGTAATTCTAGCTCAAAGTTGGGCTTCGGGTCATTTTGACCTCTGGTAACCACGGAGGGTTAATGGAAGAAAATTATCAATTTGTGAAGAATGAATTAGATATCGTTCGAGGTATTAGAAGATAATAATCAATTACATTGCTCATGCCTGAATAAAAAGACTTTTTCCATTTGGCCAAGTACGATGAGTTTTCTTGAAGCAGCTATTGTGATGATACGAAAAATAATGAAAAACTCTGATAATGGCATGATATTCCGTAAGAGTAAAGACATGAAAATACTTTTCTCAAAAAGCCTCGAATTCACGATTCAAATTTTTGGCAGTTCATAAAAAATGCATCAATAAAGATTCGGCCTCGAAGAACCTTTTGACAAAAACTCGAATAACGACAATAAATCGAAATTGATCAAATTGATCGAAAAATATTTTGTGTGGAAAAAAAAATGAAATTGATCCAATCATTCGCTTTTCTCGATCGGCGTAACCTCAATTGGAAGATTGAAAAATATTATAATGAGAAAATTAAGGGGAGCTTGAAAAACTGACTTTATGGCTTGGCCATCGTGCAGTGACAAATTTGAAGCAAGTGATTCACTTTGGGTCATCAGCGTGTTTCCAGAGATAACTTTACAAATGTGCTTTCCTACTCGGTAATTTTGGAACGCACGATATTTGTGTCTCAGTTATACATATGCAGGCGCGATAGGAGTGAGTCACGAGTAAGCTCTCGTCGTGCGAAACTCGGGAGAAACAAGTATAGAATCGGCAGCATGAAAATTAGAAAATAAATGAGAGGAAAAAAATGATGATGACGATTCTACTTCGAAGAAGCTGAGCACGTCGTTTTAACGAGGGTGGCCAAAATTATACCAACGGGAGAGTCTCGTATAGGGAACGAGTACGTTTAACCGTGCGCAAGGAGACGAGAGCTCTCTTTTGTCAGGCTAGCAGCGAGTTTGCAAAAAAAAAGGAAGAAAAATCGATGATACACGTCGCTCGTGAACTCCTCGACTATTACGAGACTTTCGACTCCTACTTTTCTCTTTTTAGACACACAATGACACTTGGGCTGCTCGTTTCGTCGAGTTAAAAAAAATTCTTTTATCCACGGAAACTGCATTAATTGACTTTTTGTCACGTCTCGTTTGTTCGAACGAATATTCCATCTAGTTCAATGATTCGTATCTACATATATTTTGTCTAAGATTGTATTCGCTTCGGTGTTCACTTTTCGAAAAGTATTTATTAATAAAAAATTTAAAAAAACATGCCAAGTCGCATAATTTTGGTAACTTGCAAAAAAATTTCTTCCGTTTTCAACAATTCACACTCAACCTTTTTTATACTAAATTCTCTTCAGACTGTTTAGAGAACAAGAAAAACGTCGAAAATCTTGAAAAACGGCTGCGGATACTTCGGGATCCGAGTTTTCGCTTGATTGGCAGGTTCGTGATGAGTTACTTGGAAAGGAAATTGCAGGAAAAATGAATTTTTGTAAAAGAAAAAAGTAATTCCGCTTTTCAGATTAAAAGGGGATTTTTTTTTTTAATTAATAACCATCATTGCAGAGGAAAATTATAAGAAAACAAAGTGAATACATAGTGATGATCGAGAAATAATTAAAATTCATAATTAAAGCGCGGCTCACGTGCTCCCTGAATCGCGCGATCAATTAATTAACGAAGTGCAGCTGCATAATGTCGCTCTTCGTCACCTTTAGACACAAGTCTCCCATGTACGTGAACAGTCACGTTTTCCCTGTCCACGAGACGTTGAATTTTCCGATCATCTCACTCAGGAAGTCACAAAGCAATGAAAAAATTAGACGAAAGAAAAAATTGCAAAGAAAAATTAAGTGCGTCAGTTTTTTTAGGCGATTTGAATGTCTGCGGAACGAGCAACTTTTTCTTTCTATCTCGATAGCTTCGCTTTAATGTCTCTGACGTAATTTCCAATTTGCTGTCGATCATTTATTCGAGCGACGACCGTTTAATGTCTCCTGCAGATTCCTAGAGTTACAGACGTTCCGGAACGTCGTAACTTCCTCACTAGTAATTTGAGCGTAACGTTCGCTCCACGGACCCTCGTTCCCCTGCCATGTTCATATATATCGGAAGTTTTACGCTCAATTTTCATTAATTTTTCACAATTTTTCGCTCTCAAGTAAAGCTCGACACAAGATTTATCAAGAACTTTTGGCAAAATCTTTATTTTTATTCTCATCCCGATTTATACCATCTTGTCACAATTAACCAAAAATATAACAGTCGAAAAATATTTTTCAAAAATCAGATTACGTTCAATTTGATATTTTGAAATTTCATCAATTATTTAACAAATTAATAATTATTTGTTTTCTTCGCTATTTTAAAAATGATTTAGCAGTTTCGTTTTTCGATAATTGTCCAAAAAAATAATTACAATCATCAACAAAAATAACGACAAAAAAGTATTTTGACGAGTCTTTCGGAATTTTTGTCTACGAATAAGAGTTTTTCATCAGTTTCACTAAACGGTCGGTTTTCCATGGAGTGCCCCATACACAAATCGCCCATCGCGTACCCACATGCCTCATTAGCCGATATTTATGCAACGTCCGGAATTTTCTCCGATCACTTCTCCAAGATCGACACTTCGTGCTAGGAATTTCATGCAAATGTAAATTTGTATAAATAGAAAACAGAAAACAATTACTCGTAAGTAGGGAAATGGACTCAGAATTATTTTAAATTCATTATTGATGCGAGACTCTCGTGGTCTAGTGGTTAGCGTGCTCGGCTCGAAATCTCCGAGTCCCGGGTTCGATTCCCAGTGCGAGCAACATGAAATACAAATATTTCTTTTTCCTCGTTGCATCTAGTCCTTGTGTTTCTTGCGCGCGATTCAAAGTAACGCGTGAGTGTCTAACAGGACTTAAAATAAGAATCTAACGGATCCGACCAAATCAGCCAATATGCCAGCTCGAAAACGTTGGGATATATGATAAATTGGTCACATTTTTTTTTCATTTCATTGTCCAGTTTCAAACGACTCAAAAATGTCCGTGAAAGGTTTCCACGGAAAGCAGTTTTATTTTAAAAACTTTCAAATACTTTTTAGCTCCACATCGTTTGTTGCAACCAACTTGAGTATTTTTTTTTAGTAAATATGTATATTTTGTTTTTAATGATTTTATCACTCAGCAACGGTGTGACGTGCAATAGTATGTTGGCATATAAAATGAAATCGCCACAAAGTATGAATCAATAGAAAACAAAACAAATTCGTTTATTTTGATCGTCTGCTTTCATTTTAAAGAAATCAATAATCGCTGTTTATGTCTCTTAATTCTTTTAAGGGGTTCAAAGTCATGCGCCTCCTTAATGTTATTTGGGAGCCGTAATTCGACGAATTTACCATTTTTTTTCACTGCAACATGATCGCCTTAATGTATCGGGCAAATATTTTTAATACCCTTTATCTAAATGTTGTAGTTTCGTTGTTGGTCCATTCACCGGTCGGTGTACTTTATAAATAATGTTTGTTTGAATTCGTTTTATTATATTAATCAGGATCGTTCGTAGTCAATTCCTAATCTTTTTGTGATTGAAATTCACGCTAGAAATTTCCTTCCCATAAATTTTATCCAATGATACGAATTAGTTGAAAGCTCGTGCGAGAAAGGAAAGTTTTTGCACGGTCATAGTATACGTCTCTCTTAGCCGAAGGGCTAGCGCGCTGGGCTCCGAGACTGGACAGCCCGTGTTCGATTCCCGGCTCGGAAGTTCTTCGGAGCGTGAGGAAATGTTATTATAATTTCGTCACTCGTTCTGCGTTACGATAGTCTTATTACCTCTCAAGCATGAGATCATAATATTATGCGTGAGAATCTAATTAAGACTTAGATCGAAGGTTCTCTAATGAATCGGACCAAATTTGAGACATGACAGCTTGTCAACAGTTGTCATGCCTAGGTACTTGGGTCACATTTTTTAATTCATTTATCACACTCCTTCAAGATCATCCATCCACTTGGCTGAAAATCTTTAACATGATGAAGAAATTAATGAGTAATAAAATTCTTCGATTGGCAGCTGGAAACTGGCAGAACTGGAATTTTTCGTTGTTAATGTAAGAAATTATTAAATTATCTTCGAATTATTATACATTATGAAAAAGTCAGAGTGGTAGAACAATTAAAAAATAGCAGGGATATAAGAAAACATTTTGAGCTTCAGAATTTTTTCACTGTTCCATAATTGTTTTTGAAAACTAGGCTTCCTCATTAATCGCCAGTAAAAAGAGCTAGTAGTGCTGATTCCTCTTGATCATTTTCCTTTAGTGATTATAAGTATGAAAATTTGTTTCTGATTATTAACGATGAAAAAACACTTTTGTGGGAATTATGAATCGCTGACTAAACACTGATTGATTACCAACAATATCTATCAGTGGCCATTAATATTTTCCCATAAAACGTAAACATGAAAATTTATGAAGCTGAAGTAACGTTGGAATGCACCGAGAAATATTTTTTTTTATTGATGATTTGTTTAATTTTCAAAATCACCCAAGTTTTTCGAGCCGATATACTTTTCGGGTCGCAAAAATTGTTCGTTTCATCGTCGTAATAACATTCTACATTTGAATAATGAGCATCGTCACAAAAAAAAAAGAATTTTGTTGCATTCCAACGATGCAAACTTCATCGTCATGCTAATTTTGCGTAAAACTTTAAATAAAAGACAGCGCTGTCCCCGGTTCGTGGTGCTGCTCGTAATTTATAGTTTCTGGTGGATTCGATGAAATTTTCATGTTACGAGAAATAATAAGCAACATGGTACCCTTCAGCCTTGAATTTCCGTTCGTCATCTTGTCACTTGAACTCTTATAATTACTTTCGGTAATTAAAGTAAGAGTTTCACATTTTCAGCTACTCACGATAGTTCCCTTCGTTGCTGCAGAATTCCAGAAAACTCATTTTTGTATTCCCTCTAAAATTTTGAACAGTGTCACTTCCCACGATGGTCTAAACAAAATGACACGAATCTCAATTTTTTCGCTACGTTTTCACACTTTTTTCACTGTTGACACGAAAAAATAATGTTTTTTTACCCCCACCCACCAACGGAACATTACGGTGTTGCAGCTATTACACTTTCACTCGAAATTAACGAAAAGAAGTCATCTCTTCCACGCTTTGGTTTCGAGAGGTAAACAAAAACATAAAAACTTTCATATCGAATGCGAATCGTTGTTCCGCGTCGTTGAAACTCCTCGTCGATTTTTTATCGTTTCTATTCGATACTTTGACTTATTGTCATTATTATTCAATGAGCAGTCAAGCTTACCCGTTTTGCTTTATGAGCACAAACTCTCATGACTGTGACTGATTTCTGCCTTGAAACTTAAATTTCCATGTATTTCCGCTCGTTCAAACAAATTGGTTGTTCCATTTTAATTTCCCGAAAGTTAAATCTTTTCATTGTTAAAAAAAAAAAAATTAACGACTGATTATCGTGGAATTTTTGCCTAAATGATTTTTTGTGCGCGGTTGTTACTTGCAAACCCTTAATATCTGTAATCTGAAACTCTTAATGTCAACCACATACGAAATCAAAAGATTGACACTAGACCGAGATTCATTTTTGAATACGACGCCATGAGGCCAAAGAATTTGTATGTTTTTTTTTTTTTCACGTTAGCGATAAACGATCTTGGCTGCCCTCTCCGGCATATTTACAATCGATATTGCAGAGTGTCGCAAAATCTACCAAAAAATCTATGACTGTTGAAAAATACAAAATTGTATGGTGAGATATTATAACACCTTCGGGCTTGGCGTCATCGGCGACGCTTGACGTCACGCAGAAACGGGGTCACGTGGGCGCAATGGCCATGTCGTAGCATAATACCGAACCTCCGCTACTCCCAGATTCTCGCTAACTGATCTCTTCCTCGCTTTGTTCACCCTTGTCGTACTCTGGCTATTCCCCTGTCATTCCTATTATAATTATAATTGCGTCTACCGACAATGAAATCGACTGACGTATACCAGCCAAAATGTTAAGTGTCCGCATGTTGACAAATAATGTAGCTTCAAAAAAATTATCCTCGTAAAGAAAAATAAATGTTGTTCTAAATAACGAAATTCTGTTGAAAATCATTGCATTAGAAATTCCATGATCGAGGAATGGAGAGCACATCCATTTCTATAGGTTGAAAAATTATAAATACGATGTAGGTCACGTTTGAAATGTTCGTTCCTTTGGATTCGCCAGCACCACGCGATCTGCGATTGTTTGGAGCCCACAGGCACCACCATGGTGTCGCAGATAAAGTTTTTTAAAAAGTTAGCAGACTAACAAGAAAAACATGGATGCAACCGCGACTGAAAACAGTGTAATCGAGTCGGAACGCAATCTCGGGTCATCCACAAGGCGAGTTGTGTCTTGAACGAAGTGAAAGTATCTACTCGTGTGCCTCACGAGTCGTGCCAATCCTTCGAGCTTCGATCCCAACGTCGTTTTCAACTGACACAAGAATATTTCTCTTTCTCTCTCTCTCTCTCTCTCTTCAAATATATAAATTTAATTCTTTGTTGTTATCAGTTCATTTACTGAATTACGAATCGTTGAATTTTCATTGTTCCTGATTTGGCCTATTTATTTTCATTCAGTTATTCATAAAGCAATTCATTCATTTCTCCAGATTTTTTATTCACGTATTCATACGTTTATCTGTTAATGTGCTTGTGAAATTTCCATTTAAAAACATTTCATTACGTTGTAAATTTAATGAACTTTAGCCTATTTTTTCAATGTTATTCCATGTCAACCTGATTGGGCTGCATAATCAACTGCATAATGCATAACACGTCGGTTCAGATTTACCATTTTCATACCTCAGCTTCTTCTATTTGACCTCGTTATTTAATTTCATCATTTTTGTACCGCAACTCGTTACAACCAGTGAAGAACTTTGCGGCTGGCTCAATAATGCAAATAAAAATTCGGGCCTCGCTCTTCCTGATGAAAGTTTTATCAACCAACGGATTTGATATTAATTCAAAAAAATAATATCAAAAACATGCGAAATGAACAAAAAAAAATACTGAATATTTCAGCTAAAAATAATCGTACTGAAAAAAATTGATAACAAATACGATTTGCTTACCACTGACCCCTCGACCTTTCACAAATGTTATATAAAAGGTGAAACCAACTGATAGAAAAATACTTTTGAGATAACGGATTCCCGGACCTTTGTAGTTGTCTGTCAGGCCTGAATGAATAAAGTTGGCTCATATTTTTCCAATTCTCATGACAATCTCAAGGACCAGCCGAGACCAAAACACTTCGTATTCGTTATAAAAATTAAATAATCCAAAAACTGCAACAACTAAAAAAAGAGACGACAACGAAATGCCCAAAATAATGACTCGAAAGATCAATTAATTTCTACGTTTGGAAATACGTTGTGGGTTACTGTCGGCACTTTATTACCTTTTACGTATCGGTAAGAGTATTTGAGACTCATTTGCAAATAATTAAGTATTCGTGGCAGTTAATTCGAGATGTAAAAAGACGGAACGATGGGAGAACATCAAAGGTGCGTGCAATATGCATCAAACGAGCTTGGTCATAAATGAGTTGAACTGCTGTCGTCTTGGTCTCAGCAGCAGGTGAGGTCTAACGTAAGTTAACAATTATCCAGACGATGAATATAAACAGGTGGCTGTATATTTTACTTGTGACGTTGAAGAGAACGAGTTATAAAATGCCATGTTTTTTTCTTCCTTTTTTTTATTTTTCAAGTCTGAATTGACCTTCTCATGCTTTTGAGATCGCGTGACCCAAGGACATTCGATATCCTCCTCCTCTTCGTCTGTACCTTCCGAAAGAGGCGATCTTCTCTAACCGGAAACCGGACACAATTGATGGACTGTTACGCTGCGAGATAATCAAACGGTCGTCGATTCCTTTGTACCTTTTTTATCTCCACTCTTCCACACTTTTTTTTCTTTTGCTATTTGTGCATCATCTCTCTAATTTTCATCTCTCAGCTGACTGTTGGCACACATTGGACCCTGACGTGTCGCCAAACCGGGGAATCTCGATCTTCAATCCCCACCAAAACTACAACGACGTTTTGAAATTCATTTCAGAGAAATCAACTCAATTTTTTTTCTCAGTATGGCTTTTTTTCCTTCTCATGCGCAAGACTGTCGTTGGCAAATCACTTGAAATTTCTTATCATCATTAAACTAATAGGAGATACAGTTACCAAATCTATTAGTTTTAATTTTTTTTCGCTATTCTTCCTGCATTTATGTTCAACAAATTTGTTGAAATTTGAAAACTAAAAAAAAAATCACATTTTCTTGCTTCTGGAATATTTTTATTTTTTATAATTGGTTGATTGTTTTTTCTCTCTTTTGTAGAGTCCAACATTTTTTTATTCTAATGCAAAGGAGCCGACCTGGTCGGAGTTTGATAATCGATACAAAAACACACGGCAACGATTTTCAAACGATTTTTTCTTTTTACTATTCCAACATTTTTTCGACAACCTGGGCGCAAAGATCAACTTTTGAAATACTTGTTGAAAATCTGTTGATTAGATTTCTCAAAGATCAATGATAGTTGGAGAGATTGAGTCAATGATAAAAAGTTTGAAAGGTTTGGGCACGTTCGAACGATCTGGATCGCGATATAATGAAATATTTCGAAGAACGTGTTTTCGAATGGAGTCTCGCGATATGATAGCACTTTTTGGGGAATGCGTTAATCTCGTAATCAGTTGGATTGCTGTTGAATGTACGAACGATCAAAACTCATATCTCGATTCCGGAACGTAAGAGTGTGCTCAGTGTAAAGAAACTCTCTGCCTTGTTTGAAGAGTTTCAGGAGCAATTCTCCACCACCTTAATTAATGATGATGACGCACAATTGAATCTGCGTTCACGAGAAAAAACCGGCTCTTCAATAACAACACTGATTCACAGTTGGCTCAGTGACTCATAATATTTTATGGATTTATCTCATTCCAACAAGTTTTTCGATGAAAGTTTCAATCGTATAGAATTTTTTATTTCTCATGCTCAATCTCTACTTGCGTCAAATCACAACATATTTCCATTCATTTTTCAACATTATAATATTCACGTTAATTCGTATATTTGAGTCTTGATTGTGAAACAGTTTTTTATTTTTTGAAAACGTTGTTCAATGCACAAAAAAAAAACAACTTTAATTTTTTCTCCAATTTTTCCCATAATCGCGGTCGTGTATTCGAAGCAATTAATCCTGGAATATAAATCTTATTCGAATGCACAAAGTGACAGGAACACGAGCTTTTGTATATAAATTTTCTTCCGCGCTGTTTTTTTATTCCCGCTTTATTGGAATTTTAAAGAAACTCAATGTTCGTTAAGGGCCAGTGAATTTTCAAGAAACCGTTCCGCTCTTGCGATAAGATGATTTTTGACGCGTCTCTCTTGTGGCCTCGTTTCGTTTACGTCTCCACTTTTTTCTCTTTTTTTTTTTTCACGGAATATTGCAAGAGCTTTGCTCTGCTTGCTCGTATCTTTGTGACGTCAATATTTAACGGTATAAATATTTATCAGACTCTCGAGATACTTTGTTAAAGGGCTGTCTGCGTGCGAAGAAAGAAATACATCAGAGGATCATTAAAACTACTACCGCCTGAGGTTCTATGTTTAGCAGCCGTAATCCAACCATCAAGACGCATGCATACGCACCAATATATTTGTATATGTATGTAAGAGCCGTTTTACGTGAAATTTCCATTCCGAAACCCTGACCCTCTTCCGAACCGTACGAATCTCCCGAATGTTTTTCGAACCAGGCTCGTGCTTCGGGATATTCTCTGATTTCGTCATCATTTTTCCGATAACGTTTGATTCTGTTTAATTCAAACTTTCCAGTTCTTCTTCCAACTCTTCGAAGTCCGACCACTGTCATTCGCAAATTTCGAATATTGTACCAAACAATTTAATTCTTGGAGAAATTTAAATTGTTTTTTTTTTTCACAGTGTTTTTATTGGCGACTGTTTTTTTTTTTTTTTTTTTTTTTTCGTATTTTTGAATATTTTCGAGAAAATCGAAAGCCATTTTCCTCCTTTATTAGATGGAACGTAACAAAAATGACATATTCTAGAAATCAAATTTACTCCAAAAATGCACAAAACCGCTTTTTAAAAAAATTGAAAAATTAGAACAAATTCGTAGGACAGCGATCGGGTTGTCGGGATGAAAATCAAACGCCAAACGGCTTGTATATTTATATCAAGAGACACGGCATAAAATATACACGCATAATACAACGTAACGAACTACGGGCCAACCCGAAAACGTGACTCACGGAAAACCCTCGCCTGATTCCCAAACGCGTGACCTGGTCACTACCGTGAGTTTATATTAGAGGCAGCGCGTCACGAAAAAAACACATGAAGTGATAGACCGAGCAGCGATGCGATCGCCATTCTTCCACGAATGGTACAGCAACAGAATTTTTTTCATTTCGACCAATCGCACGAAATCGTTAATTTACGGTTTTTGAGAATTTACACAAATGTAAAAAAAAATTGAATACCAACACTTTCGAATTTTTGACGAGCCAACTGAATTTTTAGTGTTTTGTCATTGATCGTGATTTTTTTGTTATTTTAATTGAAACGTTAATGAATTTATTCTCTTTTGACATATCAATTTCATTGGCCCGAATGTAGGTCAATGATATAAACGCCGAAGTAAGATAATACCAAATTATTTCAATCTCCGTCCGTGAATAACTCTGAATCAACTATTGTGTCTTGACACAATAGTTGATTCTTTTGTTTTTCCTCATTCGTTCATTAAGGACGTTGTACACAAAATCTTCTATCGATAGAATTCCTTGAAATTTGCACCACACAAAGAGAATAATGGTGCCTATAATAGCTCGCGCAATTTTAAGAGCTTTCACCATGTAGAAGTCGAGATATTTATTTATAAATATAACAATTTTCAGTAGTTTCTCATAAGAGCGTGTGTTAAAAGTTGCAATTTTCAACATTAAATATTTCCATTTCTAAATGGTGAAGCCTCTTAAAACTTTTCCTACACTTTTATGTAACATCGAGGAAGCTTTATTCAGTTTTTCAAAAAAATCGGTCGTAAATTTTTTTGCAAATTTTGTTTATTATATAACAAGTACAAAATACCTCGAAAAATCTCGAATTTTGAGTATTTTGTTCTTTAGTCAATTTGCAACAACTTTTTTTTAATGAACTTGGGCTCGCAAACCATTTTTTATGTAAGAAAAACAGAAAACAGAAATTTAGATTTGAGCTTCGCCAAACAACGTCCTTAAATATCTGTCAATTTTGTTTTTTCAAGAATCATTTGATTCATTTTTACTGAAATTTTCCATTTTTACATTGTCTCGTTTTTGTTGCCAATTCATTTCACGAATTGCACGTTTTTCCGTCTCTTTGTTTTTTTTTCTTCAATGATTGACCATTTATTCGACTGCTAGAGAATTTAAGAATTGCGTTGCCCGTTTTGAAATGAATGAACTCTGAAAAAGTTTCGTAAGAGACCTTGTTGGACTGATGGAAATGATATTTTTGTTTTTGAGCTGGTAAAGTTCTCACCATTAGAATTACGGATCATGAATTTTGATGTTGCCGAACGAAGGACAGCCTTAATGATGAAAGTATACGTTCGAGTCAGTTTGCCCTCGAAACACCACGTGAAAGTGATCTTCATGGAGCTGCTAATAATTCTATAAAACGTGCGTTTTTAGATTGAAAATATCGAAGTAACTGACAAGTGCGTGAGTCATTCGTCAACACCGTGAAACAAAGGCCCAATCGATTTTTCGAGCAACGATTATTCCACTCTGATTATTCTCAAAATGTGTGATTGATTTTTTTTTACAAGTTCGAGAATCGATAATAAATTTGATAGAAATAACAACGAGCTTGATTCTTGTGTAATTAGGAAAAGCAAAAAACTGTTATTCCAAAGGATAACGATAGAATAATGAAAACAATAAATTCTCCAAATAATTCTAATCTCGTAACTGGGTTACGTATGATTGCAAGAAGTCACAAACAATATGCCCGGATTTGCATAACGAAATTTGTGCATATATTTACACTTTTTTCCAAACAAATATTTCTTCTCTATCACCAAAAGCACGGAAAAACTTCAGCAGCATTCGAAACGTTTGTATTGACACGGATCTATACCGAGGGTCAATGCATACGTTCTGTTAAGAACGATGATCTAATATTTTGTAGCGCACGAGCGACTTAGCGTTGCGGAAGCTCTAATGCATTTTCGAAAACTCGTGACTGAGCTCATTAGGGGCCTGAGGGACTTTATGTGCGACAGATAAACAGCAAAAGGAAACCAACAGAGTCGCTAATTTCTATGACACATTACAGACGTTTACAGATTTTTTCAAAAAATGTAGTAAAACCAACGAGAAAAGCGAGAACATCGAACACTAGAGAGAAAAGTTTTTGTACAATTTTTTCCGCAATGCAGCTTCAATCAAAAAATTCATCAACTCGTCATGGTCAATCTCGTGGGAGAATACATCAAAATAGGGGAACGAGAACTTCTTACAACCATACCGGAATGGCTATCAATGAGATATCTAATGGAATGTTATTAATATGAAAAAAAAAAACGACCAGAGATTTTCCTCTCCACAATTTCACGTGCCAATAATGAACCAAATTTTTTTCGTTGTCTTTGAAACTGACCCTATGCTCATCATTTTCTTCCCTCGAGAAAAATCAGATTGGCCTTTTAGTTAGCGAACTTATCAAGTGTCAGAGTCGTTTGGAAAATTATAATTTACTTCGTATAATAAACATTGGCTGCTTAAAGTTGGTGCTATTGATCGCCACGTCGTGTGTTAACTGGAATAGCTCGCGAGCACGAGTGTTCAACCGTAAACACGTCGAAGGTATTTCTCAATTAATAGGAAAACCATTTCATTTTTGCGGATTCCGTGAAAGAAAATCTTGTTTTTTTTTTTTTTTTAATTGAAAAATAATAGATTCGAGGTGCAATATTTATTTTTGGACAGATCGTTCTGTTTCACTCTTTGAAATCAATTTTAAATATTTTTCAAAGATATATTGAACTTTTATGGATTGGACACATATTCTTAAATAATAGTTAACAGAACCATATTGCTTACGTCTGTACAATGCCCTCCCTCTTTTTACGTGTCGACCTCGGATTTCGCTATCTCGTCACGAGCCTTTGACGCATTTACAATTTGCACGTTTTTATGATATTTTTTTCTCCAAAGTATTTACCTTCGTGATCTACTCGAAGGATTTGAAATAAAAACGAAAATAAATTTAACGAGCTAAATAACTCGACGACTGTATAATGATTCATAAGGATCAGAGAGAACAGATGAATAAACTGAATATTGCTTCTTCGTCACTCGACGAGCAAACGTGTAATTCAAAAAAATTACATACGATTATCTCTTTGTTTTTTTTTACTAATTCCACCATATTGACTTTTGGAAAGTCAATCACGTTCATCGTGAACGTAGCTAATGAAAAAAATTTCGTTATTTTTGTCATCGTTGAGATTTTAAATCCCTTCAATGAATAATTAATTTGATTAATGAAAATTTGCATAACGAGGGCCGGCGCACCTTTCGCGATCCGGATAACGATTCTCCACTGTTTCTAGTGCGTTCTTGTCTTTTCGTATACCTCCTCTGCCTTTTTTCTCTCCATACACGAGGGAGACTAACACGATCAGCGTAGCCAACGAGAGAGTTGCATATCCGTCAGCGAATTCAATGTCCTTGATGGAAAATGAGATTCTGAGGGTGATATGCGATCATGGTGCGTAAAATTTTATTAATAAATGGGTGAATGTATAAAAACACGTCAATTTATTAAGTGTACGAAAAGGGTATCGCGTTACGTGTACGATTTTTCATCATTCGAATTTTCTGCATCGTTTTGTTGCAACTAATTTTTTTCATTTTCTTTGCCATGCTTTTTCAATTGTTCGGCATCCTCTTTCTCTCATATCGTGAGGCAACTTTATATTTTCCAGTTCGAGTGACTTTGCTTGCTAACCAATTAGAACTTATTAGAACTCACTAAATATTTGGACTTGTCGTTTTCCTTTTCACCGATAACGTCAAGAAAGAATTACAAAAAACAATTTATCGCGATGATTTATTTTGCTGTAATCTTCATTCGTTCAGGTTTTTTTCTTTTTGTTGCCACAATCCACTGTCGCAATAGAAAGAAAATGGAAGAGACTCAATGAAAGAAATCATAACAACAAAAAAAAACAAGTGAGCTTATAGAGCAAGTGCTGAGTCAGTGGCTCTGATCAGCATCGCTCAAACTCGTGATGAGATAAAGTTTCACGTGTTGAGGTGCGATATGAAATATGCTTTTTCAAGTGACAACAACCGAGGGGACAAGAGAGAAAGAGAATCACAAAGGTGCCTCGAATCTAATGAAGAGATATATAGAGACAGAGAGGAGAGAATATGAAGTTCTTCATCTTGTTTCATTGCCCAGCCGCAGTCGTTGGACGCGTGCGAGCCTCGTGACAGACATCGTGACGTTCGTTCAATCGGTGATTAGACTCTTTCCAGTCTCCCGTGATATATATCGACCTTTTCCAATCAGGGCAAAATGAACCATGCCACAGGTCTCGTTCCACTATTCACCGATTTCTTTACACGTTAACATGAATTTAATAATTTCTTCAACAAAAAAAGTGTTTTTTTCTGAAAAATTCAACCAATTTGGAATAATTTGGAGCTTCGAGAAAACATTGCTACAGGGTTTCGAGACGCCAATAAAACCAGAGAAACTAATATTGCGGCCCAGTCGAAACAAAATCCAACAATTTTTTTTTTCGTCTTCATCCGAACGAAACTTCTTTAGTCTTAGTAAATATTTAAAAAATGTCAGTTGTATTTATGACGAAAACTATTGAAAAAAAAAAAAACAAATAGATACAGACTTTTGTAGTCGGGAAAATCGGTCATTCCTTAAGTGTTCCATATTGCCCCAGTTTAGCGACTGTATACCAACTCACGAGATTCCTTTTAATAAGTTCAATCGGCTCCATTAAATTGCTCATGAGATATCGTAGAAATTGTACATCGTTCATCTGCATATATATTTACATGTGTTCATGCTAATATTGTGAGGGTATCGCAATATTTGTGTGTGTGTACTTGTTAGATTATTTGATCTCGAAAACACGCGGGGGGCCAACTAAACGAGTCAAATAAATTAATCCTGTTCCAGTGTTGTTACGACTACGCTTTCTCGTTTCATCTTCCATCGAATATGCATGAGAAATACATTTCGTACATACATTCGCGAAGAATAAAGCACCGCTACTCATGATGTCGAATTTTTTTTTATCGCCCCTATTTTTTCTAATCAGATTGTCTGTGTCTTTTTCGGTGACGAGAAAAAAAAACACATTTTTTGCATTCTCGTTCACTATTTTTGAGAAATTCTTTCTAATTAATGCTGCTCTCGTTTTTTTTTATTTCTCAATCATATTGTTGTCCCCTGCGATTTGTTTCAGAATCCATTTTTTCTCTTTTGTTTAATTTATTTTTTAATTTTATGACTGCTCATTCATTTGCCAATAGATATCAACAACGACGTATTGAGAGTCTGTCTCGTTGAAATTTTTACATTAGAGGGAGGAAAAAAACGTTTCGAAAGTAGCGAAGTTTAATTAATGAGAGGATTTTCATTATTTTTGGTCATTTTATTAATGCACAACGATGATATCAGAACCGGTTTTCCACCACAGCCCAAATGATCGGATCGTATATTTTGCCCGTTCACGATCACTGACTTTGAAATCTGTGAAAAATTCTAGCTGATGACGAATCAGCGTTATTTATCGAAACAGCACATTTTCCTTCTCAGCATCTGTTCCTATTCATATGAAAAAAAAGGCAAACGTTTCCGAAAAAGTCAACAGTTTCTTATCAGAGTTGCGGGGAAAAAATGTCAATAGCCGTCTTTGTAGCAAGAAATCCACTCGAAAAAGTTACCACGAGTAAGCCTGGCGTGGATCATTTTGAAATCGTTTGATCCCTCGAGTAATTAATTTTTGCTCCCGTGCAATAAAGTAAAATTCGAGTCTAAACTCGATTTTTTTCATTTTTGGTCACATCTTCATTTTTATTTCCATCGAGAGACAGGGTACGAACATTTTTCAAAAAATTGAGTTAAATTCTTTGGAGTGCACAGCGTTTCCAAAAAAATTGCGATGTCGATTCGCAAAAAAACGCGATATTCTACTATATTTTTCGAAATGTAGTAATTTTTACGCCAATAACGAATAGTACTGGATCGTTTTTTTGTTTTGTCTTCTTGATTGTCCCACGAGACAACAACGTAATGCCTGCTGCGCGGTTCAAAGGGTTTGATAATAAATTATTCGTGTCGATGCGATCACCGACCGAAATATTGACATTGGCCAAGGGTGGTCGATTTGGGAGATCGCTGGTGCTATGGAACAACGGTGCATTCATTGCTGTCGGTCCATATTAATATAATTACCAATAATTCGGGATATTTATCATAAAATCACGTTTACGCGGTCCAATAAAATTTTATCATCGTGGTAATAAAAATGTGGAATTATTGTTTCATTGCGAATTATTATTCATACAAAATGAATAAATAAATAATGGCTGACGCATATAATTTGATCACGCACGCGAGGAAAGCCAATTACTCGGCTTCGACACGCGGCGTGATTCGCTTTATTCATATTTCACGCGTTAGGTTTATGCACGAAAAATACTTTACATCCGCAAGAAAAAAATGGGAAAAAAATTAAAAGAGGAGACGGGCCAAAAAACCTGAGAAACAAGTTTATTTTTCGAATCTGGCTTTAATTTGTGTTCGTAACTGTGTATATGTGTGTGTGTGTGAGTAGAAACAAGAGCTTGTGTTACCTCCACGCGTCCAGTTTACAGTGGTTTTCCTCCCAGAATAATTTCGTTCTATTTCCAATTTCAAAAGTTTATCGATTATATCTCGTCGCAGAAGGTCACGTATTAACTATTTTCCTAAGCTTTTTTTTGCTCTTTGAAAAATGATGCCTCCTGAAATCATATTCGTTTTTTTAATCTTTTTCTCGTCTTTCGTCTTTCTTTTTTTTTTCCCAAAACCTTTTATCGTCGATCGAGTGCTTCAGAGCAATTTGGACACTCGAATAGGTAACGCGAGAGAAAACTTTTCCGTTATGTCAACGAAAACACGAGAGCATAGAGGAAGAGCCAAAAATTCCTGAACGTTCTATTTGCTTTTGCTTATAGTTATCGCTCGGGTGAATCATCATATCGGCAAATACCATCCTCAAGGACGGACATTGACCCCCAGAAAAAAAAAGGAACGTGATGGACCTTCCGTGCTGCACGGTCGACTTAATTCCAAAAATCAATTCGTCATTAATATATTATTTATAAGTATGCAAATAGCGACGATGTTTGTCGATAAAAAATAATTGTGTTTTTATCGATGGAAGATAAGAATTTAGAATTCAAGATAATGAGTGCGAGCTCGAGTCACTATCGAGTTTGGAACTTTGCCAGATACGCTTTATAATTATTATTATTTCCTCTTAAAATCAATACAGGAGCAAACCTAGCGCGATTTTGGCTTGGCATCAAAACCCATTCCACATTACAAATATTTTCATTTTCAAAATCACGTCTTTCCTCGAACAATATTCATTTGGATATATATAAAATTTATTCCGATCTTTCCATCGACGAAGGATATTTAGGAGAAATTAATAAAATATCTAAACTGTTTTTATTGTTGAATTTTTTTTCACTAATTTTAATTTTAATTTTAATTATGTACAATTTTCTTTCGACGATTATTACGAAACAACAACGAACGATACGATAAAGAAATTTCCGTCAGGAATTGTTGGATCGTTGATGAACTGAGAAATCAATTTCGAACATGAATAACATGCGATAAAATCGATTAATCAATTAATCAGCGTTTTCATTAATTTTCTGTCAGCATAACTTTTCCATGCTTTTGTTTTAAATGATTAAAAAATTCAATTTGATTGTTAAAAAATGTCATTTGTTCGCTTTTAAAAAATGAATTATTCCGCAGTCACGAAATATTCCTCATGATTCTTAACGAAGTTTTACAAATCAACGTTGAGACGGCTCCGAGTATTTGTCGTCGCTATCATTGTTATCGAATCTAAACAATGTTACTGGAAGAACGAAGAGAGTTTGATTACGGCCAGACATTTATCTCCAGTAATCTTTGAAATTATTGCAAGTCTTTATCGATCAAATGACCGGAAATGGCATTTTATTTTTGAATGTAAACTCGAATGAGCCGAGCAGTCTCATAGAGAGCAATATGAAGGCGTGGATCGATAACTGGGAATTCCGCGTTTAATCATGAGGCAAAAGACAAGCATCATTGCTGATTGAAATGAATAAAAAACTGATGTTGAAATATTATATTTCTGGATGAGATTGGGCTGAGAATCCTGAAAGCAGAAATTTATCTCGTATATATATCGTTTCTGGTATACGCGATATCGCACGTGGAAAAAGTGTTACACGTGCCCAAGAGATCGTATACGTCACAGAGACGTTGAAATGGAAATCGGAAAAACGAAAAGAACATTTATGGCAGCGATCTCACAGCAAAGAACGCGAAATGCACGGACGACGAGAATGTTTCCATTTTCGTTCAGTATCACGCGCGCACGTAAAACGTTCCTGGAGTATCTACGCACGTAGGTGTGCATAAATTCCCATTGTGTGCGATTGACGATCGCATCGGAAAGTCATTTTCGTCATAACGCCCGAGATATATCTCGAAAGACATAGTCTAGACGAGAGTACAATATTAAACCACCTACCACACAATTCTCTTTACGCGTTTCAAAAAAAATTCACAATGCACCGACCAATTACATCCCTAAGGCCTACGTTTTATTCTGTACTTTTGTTGGGAAATTCGCTGGAAGGATTCGTGACGTTGAAACAGGAAGTGAATTTCATTTAATTGCTGGCCTCGGATCGATACGTTAGCATTGATGTTCAAACGTATCGCACATCGCCCACGTGCTTCCCTCGACATTATTAACAATTTTTCCAGTTAATAAAACTTCGTTCGTGAATAATATTTTTCATCAAATTGTTAACAAACTTTGTTTGCATTTAAAAAATTGTCGTATCTTTCGCAGAAATAAAGCTCATGAATCGGAATAAGAATCAAAATAGAAACAGACTGTAGGAAATTCCGAAAAGGTTTTTTAATAGAATTTCCAACGAGAAATTTCAAGTATTTTGAAATTTCAACTTAAATAAATTACTATCAAGTAAAAATGACGTACAGATGAAATTTTTAAATTTTAAATGGACGATAATTCGAAAAAAAGAGAACGAGAGCTTGGCTGGGTTTTTATTTTTGGGAAGAAAGGTAATTGCAGTTATTTTCGAGAATTGATACAGAAGTTCGAGTTTCATCGTTTTGAACAGATCGTTCAATTTTTTTTCCGAGCAAGTGAGCAGCAAAATGATGTTCGCTCTCCGTTCCTCTAACAGTTGCATCGCAACCTCGTCGACATTGCCCCTACGTTATTCTCCTGAGGAAGCAAGGTCAAGTTCATCAAGTCGATTCTTCGTAAAAAGAAAAAAAAATTCTTTGCTATTGAATTAATTTTTGTTATAATTCGTCGAGCCCACGAAAAAATTGTCGTGTATTAATAAAAACAAAGCCAACTGTGTTCCCCTTTGCTCGTCATTTCTGCGAAATCACTTCTTCTTCTTCTTCTCTTTTCTCGTAAAATAAGTCGTTTCGCAATGATGCAATTAAATGTAACGTTTGAAAAAAAAACCTCCACTCGTCGTAGGAATCTCCTCAGGAATGTAGGCAAGTTCCACAATCGCGAAACAATTGTCTCGAATGAAAAAAAATTCAGTGAAACGCACACCGTACAGAAATGCTACACATCGCGTGTTGCTAATGACACTAGATCGCAATGAGTTCCACTTTATGTTCGCTGAATAAATGCTTTTCAAATACTTCACAATAGAAAAAATAAAAATAAAAAAAAAACAGAAATTTAATCCATTGAGGAATTCACATGAAATCAATTTATCACTTTCATACGTAGAATTCCAGTCATTTTTATGTTCTATCCCTCTACTGAGGTCAGAAGTTGGAAAAAAAAAAAACAAATTATAACTGAAATGCGTTTAACACGTTTTTCCAAATTATTCCTTAACAAATCTATAATTTTTCTGTACTCCTAAATATATTTATTTGAATCGTGGAAATATCAAGATTCAGTTTATTTTCTTGCATGCTAAGTATCGGTAGAAAAAGATGCGACGAAATTTTTAAACGTTCCAATTTTTCTCGTCGCCTGTGAGATTGGAAAAGGGGACTTTTTCCTCGCGATTGTTCTTATCGTCCCCTGAAGTCGGGAGCCAGTTTCTTATCGCAATAACAAACGAGCGAACGATTGCTAAATATGCGTCGTTACAATAATTCATCAGCAATGTCCGTTCTTATTTTTACTTTGTTATGAACTATTTTCTACTCACAATGAACGCGTGCTACCGGAATTCATGACTTTTAAAATTGCTCGATTTCGGGCTCTGACAATCAACATCGTTCAACGAAAACATCGTATTTCCCAAGTTCAGATATACGACCTCACCAAACAATACACTACGCCTTTTTCGAATCCTCTTATCGCGGCGGCTGCAGGGAACGTTGGAAACGTGTCGATGACCGCTTCATATTAATCAGCCGCTCTTGACTATTATTACGCCTCGACTCTTTTCTATCGATGCTCAACTTTCTCTCAAGCTGTATACTTAAAATTCTGCAAGGAGTTATGTTAATTATTTTAATTCCACGCTGACATCGATCTCGCAAACATTTGTGCTGGTTCCTTTATTCTTCGCTTCTCGTCGACGATAAGGATTATAATCGCGGATTTATTCAGAATTTCATAATTTCATCCAAATCTGTTTAATCACTCAAATTCTATTAGAAAAGTTCACGATAACCCGTAGCCACCACATGGGTACAAATTTGCACCCAGGTAAACTTTCGGCCGCGAGATTTTCAAATTTTGTGAATTTGACCATTTTTTTTCGAAATAACTTTCATTTTTCGTTTTTAAAATCATTGTAATCGATAGCCCAGGATTCGCTACCCCTAAAAAGTATCCCTCGCGCTTGCAATCCGTACAAATGTCGATGAAACGGAACATTTTGAACATTCGAAGTACAAATTCGCACCCATGTGGTGTCTACCGGTTAAAATCGTGCAATTAAACGGATCGAGTTGATTGTGAAATTAATTAGTAATTTATCATCGATTTATGGATAATTCGATAAATCAAATATTTTTATAACAATGTCTGGTGCTTCAAAGGCCTCCGGTGACGTCCGATCGCTCTTTTATAATGAAAAAATCAAATAGTCCATTCGCATATTTAAAGCCATAAAAATAATGAAAAATGGACTAGAAGAAAATATTAATACGAGACGATTGTCGAATTTTTGTTGGAAAATTATTTTTACGGTGGAGAAACAAAACGATTTCGTTCTCAAGGGAGGAGATCATTTCACAAGGCTATCGAATTGTGTAAACTTACGTACGTAGAGTTTTTTTTATTCCCCGCAAACCTATACCTCGCGCGTCAGAGATCGTTCAATTATAAAGCAATAAACCTTTTTTTCTTTAGCTTGAACGAGAAGTCTCGGAGGAGTAAATAGAAGTTCCGAGATCTCTTGAGCGCAAAAGCTGTTCAATGCCTAATCAACGCTGCGTATCAGATCAACCGGACGAAATCTCGTTCGTAAATACGCGGAAAAGAAAAAAATCAGCTATGCGCCAGCTGCGGGCGTGGCGCACTTTACAAAGGTCGATTCTTACGACGATCCATCTATCAATCACGTCATGAGGTCAAACAGCAGAAAAAAGGTTGTTTATGAGACTCGGATTTCTAACGCACGTCACACCAGACTCCGAAATTGCTAGAACGTTTAAAAAAACGTGGGCAAACGAAAATACATTTTTCTGCTAAATATAAAGTAGCCACTGACTTTGTGGTCAGCTTGTTATTTTGTCCGTAGTGCGCAGTATATTTTTTCGCATCGAAATACTCAGTCAAGATTCTCGACATATTTTGTGTCTAAAAAAAAAACATCAATTTGTCGAATTCGCCTCTTGACGAAAAGATTTTTGTCACTCTGCTTCCCAGGATTTGATTTTCAAAAAACAGTGGAGCTAAAAATTATTCACTTTTTATATGCGCGATCTCTTTGAAGCGTTCTTCCGTAATTGAGGGAATCTAGAAAAAAATTCTCTCACGAGTTTCGTGCATATTTCATGACATTTGAATTTTTCTGCCGCTCCCCATAAAAATGCGAACAAAAAACTCGATAACGAGATGATGGTTCTCTTTCAAATTCAACAAAGTTTGGCAGAATCAATTTGGACAAAAAATAGTTACATAAAAAGAAATATTTGGTGAGTTTTTCTAAAACGAATGAGCGAATGACTCGCTATAATTGGACGTCCATGTTTTTCAACGCTGCCTGAAAAAAAAAAACAAAAACAAAAGCAAATTTCAAAGTCTAACGAAAACCTGTAACTCCACGTTTCCAGGTTTGAAATTTCTCTCCGAAAGATCTTCAGTTGCAGTTGAAGTTTTCCGAGGCAGAACCGTGGAACGGATCACTTTTCAAGCTTCTATATAGGCGAACAGAAAAAAAAACGAGTCTTTATCTTCGCCCTTGTTTATTCTCCTCTTGCTTTTAACACTAGTATATCCTTTTACCATATCCGTTCTTTTTCGTTGTTCAAATGTACACTTGGTCATGAACCACGCGACGAGTTCACAGACCCCTGTACGCAAAAAATACGAACAATCATTATTTTTTAAATGCACAAATGACACGTACGAAAAAATACTCGAATTTCGAAATTTTTAATGCGAAAACTAAATTTCAACCACATTCCTATGAACATCTGACCAATTTCCAATTAATTTAAAAAAATTTAGTACCGTGGTTTTTGTGAGAAAAGCTGAGAAAAAATCGAGTTCATTACAAGAATTAATTAACACGTCAGAAAAAAGGAAGCGCTCCAGCGATTATAACACGAAAAGTGAGATCGTTCGTAATTTTTTGATTCCCTGATTTGACATGGTCGCGAGGCAGCGATGAAAATTCCAAAATATACAATTTTGTTTGTGGTTTTCTCATTTTTATAACTCAACATTTATGGTCACGAAAAATCATCTTCGAGAACAGGCATCCAAATTTTTATAGGTTTTGAATTTCCGAGACATTTATTTTCGTTGAAAAGCGATATTCCTTGGCGTGGCGTCATTTGCGGTTTGCCGTTTAAAAAAACGAGTAAATTCGAAACCACAGTTTTCCAAAATTGGCACGAGAACATCAACCAGAAAATGGCTCGTTATCATCAAAATAACATTTTCAAAAATTTGGAGAGAATTTTCAGTTTTGTCGGGGATAAGTTTGGAACAAACTGTAGAACATTTCTCTCCTACTGAAGAAATGACGGTTTGATTCTTAAAAATAGTGGCATGCAAATCGAAAAAAAAAAGCAGTGAGTCTGAACTCGTAAATGCTTGATTTCTTGCGGCAAAAACTCGTTGACAAAGGGCCAAGAAAGCAGGATGTCTGAGCCGCGTGGAACCCTCCCTTAGAAGCAAAGTTCTTGGAATCAAAAGGGCGTAGTGTGCTTTCCACGCTCACTGGGAAGTGATGTGGAGTGACGACTTTTCATTCGTTGCATAGTCAACGTGAATAACAACGAGTCCGAGATGAGGGTACAAAACTCAAGTCGTCCAGAAGTATTTCTACGACAGAGAAGTGCAGATGGACGAAAAAAAAACCCTTGTTCGATTTTTACCCTCAGAATGAAACGATGAGCAACGATCGAAAGCCGGAGAGGGGAAAGAATGAAAAAGAATAACTACAACGAATCGAAGGTGCGAGGGTTGATTTTCATATGAAAAATAAATAAACAAAAATCGACTTACCGTGTTATTTCAATTGCGTGAAAAAAGTCTTCCGATTCAGACAGCAGCTGCGATGGACAAGGGTCATAAAACAAAAGCGTTCATACAAATAATTCCAACAACGACTGACAATGAAATAAATTGTTCATCGGGCTCAAGATCAGCTACGGTTTTATTTATATTTCTCTGATTAATTGTATTCCTCAATGGATTCTTTCGACACAGGTAAATATGAAGAAAAAACACACACTGGTGCTTATCTTTTTTATAAACGTGCTCCTTAAACGTGGAATTCAACAATGTTTGTTGACTGGCAATTCGGATGATTTTTGGAGGCGGCTTGACTCGGTATCAACAAATTAACAATCGTCCTCGCTCGAATAATCAAGTTACTTTATATTACGAAACCTTGGCAGAAGGAAATTGGAGGCAATCAATATCAGGCACCATTGTTTTCACCAGCAGGCTGTTTAGCAATGAACGGTCCAAATTTCCAGATGAGTCATTGCTGAATATCTGTAATATTTTCAACCATAGAAAGTCAGACGTCATAGGTCACAAACTATTATTTAATTTGGCTGTCAATTAGACCTGAACAAGCAGCAGAATCTTACATCAACACGTTCCAAGTTCCAACTGACGTAACGTTGAAAAACAAAAAGTAATAATGTTGGAGCATGCCTGTATTTTCGAGTAATTTGACGTTCGCTTCGATGACTTTTTAATTCGATTAAATCATCGGGTCTCAAGTTCTTTCCCCACAATTATATCACGAATAGGAAGGTAAAAAATCATCCAACATTCACGTGATCGTCGCTCTGCCTCGGTCCATTGGTGGCTGCGAGTCTACGAGATTTATACAACGGTTCACGTGGCATTCTCATTGTTCGTCACTCGATATGACAGAAGGAGCGCCTCGAAATCTCTCGTGAGCGGGAGCGAATGAACTATTTCCTGACAATACGCTTGGAAACTCCATTATTTCGATAAAAAAACTTTGCCTTGTTTATACACTACCAAAAGTCTATTCGTTACATTCAACAAAATACATGACAGTTGATACTTAATCGAAACAAAAGATTTTTCTATTCATGGAAGTAAAATTTGACGAGTCACACAATTTGGAATTAATAAATTCGAATAAATTTGGTAAATTCGAGAAATTCAATAATTTTAAAAATATAATTTATTGAGCGACATTTTACCTGAATTTTGATAATGTAATTGCCTCAATCGTTTGTATCATCTTTATTGAATTTAACAAGATTAAGATACTTTCGATTGCTCGATTACTCGTGGCAAGGAATTTTGTATGAAAAAACAATATTAAAATGTTTCCAAACTTTTTGACGACGAGCCAACAGAACACAATAGATGAAGTATCGTAACGTTGAAACAGCCATGGCTTGAATGTACGTAAGAGCGAGAGAGAGGGAGAGAGAGAGAAGACAAGGAATAAAGAGAACGAAAAATGATATGTACGCAAGATAGAACCGTCGTGGAGGTAAAGAGCCTGGCTGCATAATCACCGATTGCGCAAGTCGATTTGCTTAAAGTAGTCGAGAGCGATACATTGGGAGAGACGTAGAATAGGCCGTTCAAGGATTACGTGATCAGGTAGTTGTTTTGAAAAGTAAGCAGACAACTCGGCGTTTCGTATTCATTTAAATCTTATTGACTTTTATTCGATAATACGATAAGGGGATTTAAATTCAATCATTATCGTATACACACATATTTATATACATTCAGGATACTAATTTTTACAAATCATCTTCCCATTCACACCAACAACATCTTTCTCGAGTTCTATACAGACATATCTTTTATTTAATGTACTTTTATGCCTCTAGATACATTTTCCCATGCATGTAGGTTTTCACGAAAGTTCAGCATCGAGTTACAGTCACGCTATTAAACACGTATCAAAATTATACTACCAACGTTTTTTTACACACTACTGAGGAAGTGCTCAAGAGATTATAGTTTCATGTACACTGTAAGAAATTCTAAGAAACGACGACGAAAGACTATCGTTGATTTAATCCTCAAAATCTACTTGTTGTATTATCAGCATGTGAAAAAATGCCTTCTCGTTATTGCTCTTCTTTGTGTTTTTTTTTTTTTTTTTTTTTCCAGAAGGATTATATTCTTCGTTTCAACGTAGTGTTTCTGCCTCGAGAGTCAATTATAACTTTAGAAATCTCGTAACCTAAATGAAGGAAATAATGTTTGTAACTAGGACAATAGAAACATTTTATGCAATCGAACAATGAGATATTTTAAATGTTGTGATTCATGACGCTATACATTAAAAATTGTGTTGTTGCTGAAACTCATTCGAAATAGCACGCAATAGTGTAAGTTTAAATTTTCGTGAATTACTAATAAATAACGAAGAAACGCTCGGAAGTGATGAGATTTCCAGATCGATGACAGAGAAATACGAGCACAATGACGTTTGAACCAACAGACTACTTTCTTTGTTCCGTGTTTTTCTTCCTGTTTTCCACAGTCTACGAAGAATGTTGACCGAAGGAAAAATCGACGAACGCTTGATCGTTATTATTCATGAGTCGTGGAATAGTCATTTGGCCACGTGGGTCAATCGTCGATAAGGAAAAGCTCGTATTCTCGCCTCTATCAACGCATCTCACAAAATATCACAGACAATCTTAGCCTAAGTGTTTTTATTTACATCGCAAACGTAGAAACGAATTACATATGGACCGATTTGCCACGGTCGTTTTCTAAAATTCTTTGGAAACCTTGTATTCGGTTTTTCTTCTGTTTGCAGCCCTGACAGTCTCACCAAAAACGCTGATAACGGTGATAAGGAAACCTGATGAATTTGATAAAGGAATATATTTGTATGCTCGATAAGATAAAATGAATTCATGACAAATCGTCCAGTTGTTGAACGATCAATAAACAGCAAACAGATGCTCGAAGATCCGAGCAAGTTGAAACCCGTTTGGTATTTTGGGCAAACGTTCGGTCGAGAACAATTATTGTAAAAAATGTACATTTACAAAAAAGCAAGTTTCTATTATCAACGTCATCAGAGGTAATCACAGATAGACTGAAGAATACAGGGTTCTCTTTTAGCAGGTATAAAAGTATCTTTAAGATGTTGACAACGTCGGAGTAAATATTCATTCTCGCACTTACATAGAAATGCATCGAAGCGCAGAAACTCTGACTCTGCTTGTACACATACAAATATTTATCTTTATATACATACATAAATGTATGTATACCTACACAATAAACGGGGTATTCACGTCCTTTCATTTCTCGTTCGTCGTGTACTTCCTTCGTCGGTTGCCAGGCTAGAGTTAACGGTGCAACGTGCGAGAGAGATATAGTGCGGTGATCTCTCTCGCTCTGACTCGTTCTGTCTTTACCGGCTGATTCATAAGAAACCCTCGGTTGCGCATCCAGTTGGTTTCCTCCGATTCTTAAATAGTCTTGTCGCAAAGCCGGGTATCCACGTTTTTTAACGTGAGCCTCATTCTTTTTTAGGCTCAGACGTGTTCCTCATAGCCACATGTACGTGTCCCCGTTGATCCACTTATTCCTTCCATCCTGTGCATCGTTCGTTTTGATGTTTCCACTTTTTTCTTCACTCCTCGTTATGGAAGGTTTCTGCGATCTTTTTCAGCGCAGCATCTTGCGGCCTAAATCCGTTTCTTTAGAGACGTCCTATGCTGCTTGCTCGGTCCTTTCACCCACGTAGCTAAAAATACTTTCTCCCGCAGGCAACCCCAATTCGCTTTCACCCCGAGACAAGGGAGGAAGCCAGGCTCGTTCCCATTGGTCACAGCTGGTCCAGGATCGATCATGATACCGGCTCGCTTTCGCACGTCTCTTTCTCTCTTCTTTTCCTCGTCCTCCTCTTCCTCTTCGTATACGGCTGCTAGAGCTCAATGCCCGGACGAGATGACCGCGCCACCAGCAACCGTCAGAAGCCACCGACACGCTCTTTTGTATACTGCTTTTGCACACTCGGAGCAGGGCGTGCAGAGCAAAGGTGGGTAAACTCCATGCCCCACTCAACAGTACATATACGATCTAGGATGCTCCCAACTTTTTCTGTTGTTGCCAAGACCAATGTTGAAACCTCCAGCTGCTTGAGGTTCAAACCCATGAACGCGTAGCTATGTCATTCATTTATGGACCAATGAATAACGTAGAAACCATCATCCCTACCGATCGATAACCACTCTAAATGTTCATCAATCGAGGTATCGTCGATGGAACAGCTGACTGCAGGATCTTCTTTTGTAAATGGGCGCACTCGCTTATTCGCAGGGTTCATACGTAACGAAAGTGAAGAGAAAATTTCTTAATCACGAAATTTCTTTACCTTTGTCTTCCGTTTCAGAAATTTGCGGAAGAGCAAACACGACGAAAGTTTTGAAAGTCGTAGTCGCAGCTGTTGATCAGCGGGACACATTGCATCCGGGCACATCCGGCTGCCCTTGAAGTTTCAGGATTCCTCTTCCGTATTTATTTACATTTTTTCGTAGAGTATACTGGAAGAGACGTTGAGTCCCCTGACGCAATCCCGTCAGGTTTTTCGGGCATTACGAGATTCAGGGACGCAACGTATGACATTCGACAACTGAATGTCAGGTTTTGGTTTTATTTATTCTTTTTAAAAGGCGCGTATGGCTTTCGGCCATAGTCAAGGTCGACCACCACCTCATTCGATTGTTTCTCATCTCTTCCCTCCTCCAACTTCTTTAGATCTCGAGTTCTTCTTCGACGATCGGTAAGCTGCTCTGATGCACGAGGGGACTCGTTCTCGCGGTGCACGCCAAGATCCAATAATCCAATTCTTTCTTATTATCAACTAGAAATGTTACTGATACCGTGGCGTCGAAGCCCTTTTGTCTGACGACAAAACCTTCGTCTCTCATCCTCTCGATCGTCGTGTTCTTCAAGTTCAACACTCCCAATGGTCGACATACCTTTTTCTGAGGATAAATCACAGCAAAGTGTTCGACACTCGTGCGATATACCTTCACCTGAACACCTTGACTATGACCATTCGGTCCCACCAGATTCATGTAGCCGCTCATGTTTTCCGTATTCCAGCAGGAATCGACGTTCGTCTCTTTCAGACTAGATTGATTGAATTGCAAAAAGTTTGTGTGAGTCGCCACGTCAGCCGGCATCTTTGAACTTTGCTTCTTTCGCGATGAAAACACGAGAAAACAATAGCGATCGGTCGACACTGAAAGCTCAACTGTTCGGGTCAATGGAAACACTTTCGTCGATAACAAAAGACTTTATTGTTTTCACTGGGGTTCGAACAATTATATTAATCACTTTGACGATTTTAATGAGATTCAAACAATGCGAGGTTTCTTTCAAAGAATATTCCGGTTCAACGAAATATCGTACGAACTTCAATTCTCTTTGAAAAAGTTAATACGTAAACTGCTCGCTCGCGCTCGGTCAACTGCCGAATACGGCCGCAGACTGGTGCGATCTGGACTTTATAGCACAGCTCAGGCGGCGCATGCGCCCTATCGCGACAGAAGTGAGAGGAGGATTGTGCGGGTATGTATGATCACAATCCGCGCTGTGTTGTGTTCGTGTCAGTCCAACCAACGTCGTCGTGTGCGTCGTGCAAGTGGAGGCCGCGGAGAAAATTACACACAACCTATCTACACTT
The DNA here is from genome assembly GCA_963921915.1 of Hyposoter dolosus. Taxonomy (NCBI): domain Eukaryota; kingdom Metazoa; phylum Arthropoda; class Insecta; order Hymenoptera; family Ichneumonidae; genus Hyposoter; species Hyposoter dolosus. Next base: position 19,213,605 of record OY998129.1, on the reverse strand, counting down.
TTGTATATACGCGCTTAAATATATACAGACATATTTAATGGTGGTACATGAGATAGTGCGTTCGACAAACGCGCTCGGTTAGACAGAACGTCGCGTCGAACTGCAGTCAACGTGCTCTCACATCCCGGGCAATCTACCAACTTTTGCCACGTCTATACCAGAATATCAGTCATTAATCTGACCGCCAGGAAAATAAAAAACACAATAGTCCACCGGTCTGTGCTCTCGTACAAATAAAAAGGCCGGAAATGAGGGTAAACACGACTTGGAAAAATATATTTCTTACTATCGTTCAACGTGTACCGACTACATTATTATGTCACTAACACTTTTCGAACTTGAAATAAAAACACTCTGTCTGCCACGACGAAATACAAGCAACAAAACTACGAAAACACATGTTGAGTCTCGATTATTTGACATCGAGGCAAAACATGCTTGGCATGCGTGGCGATAGTGAAACTTATTAATTCGAAAAATATCATTCATCATTGGTTCGTTAAATAAAAATTCTACAAATTTCGTCATATTCATTCTTTCTCACAGGGTCTTCACTTTTTACAGTTTTCAAGGTAGTGTTGTTAAATTGGTTGTATCAATTTATGCAACGTATTAATCGAAACAGTGAAAAACACAAATTCTTCATTAAAGATCGTGACCAAATAGAATGTTTTTTGAAATTTTTTAGCGGCATGGACTTTAAACAACTTTTTATAATCGGTTTCCTCAGGCCCAGCAGAATAATTCTTCGTTAATACGTCCCAATAATTATTAAATAATAATCTTGGTTCCTTCCGATGGAAATTGTGATGATAATTTTTTTAGTTTGCCAAATCCCATACGAACTTGCGTAAGAAAATGACGACTAGATGGAAATAAAAAATTTTCCTTCCAGTTCGATCCTCGTTTGCTTCGCATGACCCATGCATTCGAACTAAACTCTCCAGTCTATGAGAAAAGAAGGAGATAGAGCAATTCGAGAGTGTTCTCAGCGGTGCGTGCAACCGGTTTTCCGAGCATGCATTGACGTTTTCACGACCATGATCCGCGTCCAGCTTCAGTTCAAACCGGGAATTTCTCGTCGGCCCGGATGTAACTGGCTACTGTACTATGAGCCCTATACGAAGATTACGGAAATCTCCTCACCAGAATCCGCCGTATCTAATCAGTGGAATACGCGTAATGTTTTTTTAAATTAACCAAGATCATACGGCCCTCAAAACGTATAATGAAAATAAATAAATGTTATGACGTGGGGACTAATTTGAGCTCGTAACCCATCTTTGTACTCGTTGCCAAATCGATCTCATCTTGTGATACGTGTGACACGTGTTTTCTCTATATTCCGAAACGTTTCCTTGCCTTCTTTTTTCCAATTAACAAATTGGCCATTCATTTCATTTTCCACGAAAAGCGTGGAGGACAATTTTTTGGAATACTTGATTTTTAAATAGCTATTCGAAGTGAGTCCGGAATTCAATGGTACATTAAATCGTTGTTATAATGTGGCGATGCTTTATAAGAATTTTCTGTGAATTGTTCGTTTTCGAAATTGCTGGGCTTTTGAAAAATTTTTTTTTCTAGATTTCACTGAAGACTTTTTTCTGTCATCTATGAAAATGAAATGGAATCGGATTTAGTGAAGTTTTAATGAATTTTTTACTGAAATCGTTTTTAGTTAACCGTGCGATTACACACCGGGTCTATTTGGACCTGGATCAACTTTTCAGCGTTTCCATCTAATTATTTAAACATAAGATTACCCTTTTTTGCAAATCTCGCTATAGATCTGTTTTTTTTTTTTTTCGTTATAAAATCGTATTTTTATGAGAATATGCGTGATTATGAATCTGTGGGAAAAAATATGATGTTTTTTTTTCTCAAATGCCGATTTATCAATAATTTTTTGTAACCACTTGATTCTATACTTTTCCTGTGCCAGGCACTTTTTTATTTCAACAAAAACTAACCGAAGGGCAAGCTGAGTACACACTGGGTCAAACTGACCCAATTGGTCAAAGCACTCAGTGTTTCGACGACGACTAATCCCATTTTTTCAGAAACATTGATATCGTTTGTTATTGTATTTTGAAATAACAATTCCGTAGAACTGGTATAACGATTAGTAAGTCAATTAAACTCGCGCTCTGCAAATTGGAACTATCAAGTCTGTCAAATCATCCGCAAGATGAATTCTTATTTATGAGATTCTTGCTAAAGTGCTTCTCACTATTCGCCGCAATAATGACTTTCCCGAAGACAAAGCTTGTCTATTGAATTTACATCGTCATATGCTTGGCACATCATCAAAAAACTTTCCTTCCGCTTTATGCATCTTGCACTTTTGCCAAAATATGTAATGGAAATTTTAACTTCTCGTTGTCGTCACCCATGCCTTTTCTTATGCAAACTGCATGAAAATTTGCAACTTTTTGGAGAATCAACTGTCACGTAGTGTAAAGAATTTTGTCAAAGAATTAATGAAATTGTCACGGAATGTTTCAAGTCTAAAGTTCTTTAATTTTATGCACAAATCATAAAATTATGATCTCAATGAAATGGAGCTCAACATTCAAAATCAAGACCTCATTAGAAAATCCATCAAAATAATTCAATTTTATTGAAATTATTTTATTTCCTTTTGAAATTCAAATTTTTCAATGTTTTCAACAATAAAATGCGAACTCAAAATCAAGACCTCATTAGAAAATCCATCAAAATAATTCGATTTTATTGAAATTATTTTATTTCGTTTTGAAATTCAAATTTTTCAATGTTTGGACTTTTATCAATTTCCAAAGTCAATTCGTTATGAAAAAAAAAATGTTTCTCTTAATCTGACTACACGTGAGTCGGAATAACAACGCTCACGAATTTCTCCTTATTCGTTCACGCTTCATTCCTTGACGTAATGTATTATTGTACGGTACGGATTACCATGCAGCAATCTTTGGAAAAACGTGTACGTTTGCACGTGCCAAAACATTTTGATCATCCTCTTGTATTTACAGTAATTTTACCACGAAAACGTGATCAGAACGTTTCCACCATATTTTTTTTTGATTCTTACATAAAAAAACGGTTTTTTTTTTGTTATCGTAAATAATTACGAAGCGTCAACAACTAGCGATCGATGGTTTTTAGGTTTAACGAAAAAAATTCTGAAGTTGTTAAAAAAAAAAAAAAAAATCATTCTCGATGGCTGTGAAAATATTTGACGAAGTAATACGAAAAATGAGAACGCGAAATGCACGAATTTTGCGATGCTCATGAAATAATCTTAATCATTGGCCAAAGGCTTGAATTAAATTTCCCGACGAATTTTTTGACACAATAGCAACACGAATAACAAACGTCATTCAAAATAGTGACAAATTCTCTGTTCGCTTTATTCGCTTATACAAAAACATGACCACGTTGACTTCAAACGGAAACGTGACGTGACGCATCGACTTAATTACACGGCACGTTGGACGAGCTCTCAAGTATAACCTACCGTGTATATTTCACACCGAAAACTCGTTTCCGTTCTGCTCTCCATCGACGTGCAATTGACCCAGAAAAAAAAAGTTTTGTAATAAAAAACTCGCTATATACGATTTCTAGTTTGAAAAAAATTCAAAGTTACGTAAATCTAATTGAGAATCTTTCCAACCAACTCAATTAAAACTCTTTTCTCAGAACCTCCGTGGAAAAGCGAATGAGGCTGGCAAAAAAGCTTATCCAACTTTTCAATTGCTTCGTTCTCATGATCCAACTTTGCGAGATATTCGTCGGCCCTTTTATTTTTGCGATTCTTCCAGAGAATCCATGTAAATAATTAAGAAAAATTCGCTGTGAAGAAATTAAAAATTAATTCGTTTATTCGATTGTACGATAAATTTCTTCAATTTTGCTTTCGTTTCCATTTTTTCTAATCCATAGCAATTTAAATTAAATTTTTGTCTGTTTTTTTTTTTAGCCTTTATTTTTATATTGAAAAATTATTGGATCAAAATTGTTTACGCGTAAAAAATCAAAATCATGATTTTTAACATCGATCATTACGGGACGTATCCGATGAAAATCGTTTTAATCAAAACGTGCAGTATAAAAGTGACTCATGATTCGTAAGAACACAGTCAAACGTGAAATATAAAAACACGTTTGAGACATTTTTCAATATTGCCTCAACAGAGTGGAATTTCAATCTCTTGAACAATTGTTCATCGTAAGAAATTCAAACTCGCGTAACAAGAGGCAGTTAATATTGACTACACAATCTACAGTATTCCCAATGATATACTATGCGTGTCTTCAGTCTATTTACTGATGCAGCAAAAACTTGAAACATAATGAAACACACTCGTTCGATTAATTTATCGCGGCATGTCATCGTCATCTCCATACTTTTCCGCATAAATAGTGATCGCCGAATCTTTAACGTTTAAAATATTCCATCATCCGAGTACCAACGAAAAAGTACACGATGAACTAAAATTTGGAGCCTAGATAATACATTTGGGCAAGTCTGTAAATATGAAAAATATTGTATTTGAAAAATCCACAATTTTTGTACATATTCACACTTCATTCATATTGTCAATCAACAACACGAATGAAGTGTGATCCAAAAGTCATTATCACATTGAATTTCCATTTTGGATCATGTTGTTTGCGACCAAATGCATTGGAATGCGTGGCATGATTCGCGCTATCAGTCAACACAGTTTAGTCCATTACTTTTACAATGTTTTTTTTCATCAAGTGAAAAACAGCCGAACAGCTGATCGCAACGAAATATCAAATTGCGATTTAACATTTGTAGTAACAGCTGCCATCTGGATTATTCGTAATGTCGACCTAATCCCCGATTGATCGAAATATTATTGAGTACGAAATAGTGGGAACTCGTACCAATGATTTTATTGAAACGGGTCGATATATCACGAAATGCTTGAAATTGTTTTGGAAAAAAAAGAAATCATTTTTTCTGGTCGCGATACCAAAAATGTTCTTGGAAAAAAATATTCATTATCTCTGCAGAGATAAGTGCAATGTCTACGGATGAACGAAGCAGCTTCGACAAAATCATATCACAAGTGCGTGCATGTGTTATTTGTGTTTACCACCGAGGAAAACAAGTCTCTCTTAATCTAACTTGGCTTGCAGTGTGGTTATGTCATGACCTCGAAAACATTGTGAAAACGGTGTGACTCTCAATAAAGGCTATCAAAAGCGTCGAAGACTGTATAAATAATATTTTTTTAAATCGATAGCAAGTGGTGCCTGGCGATCTTTCAAATTAAGGACTGCAGTTTTAATAAACTTTTTTTAATACTGAAAAAACGTTTGAACTGAAATAACTTTTAATTTATTGTAACGAAAAGTTTTTTTTACTTTTCTCCCCAAATTCTCAGTCTAGTTTTCCGGTGACAATCTTCACCATATTTAAGAACACAATTACGAGAAAAAAAGCATTTGATGTTGAAGCATCTATCCAATTGCAATGAAGTTTTTTTCTCTCGGTTACAAAATACTTTATTAAAAAAAAAAAAAAAAAACACGATTTTTTTTATCGTGTACGCGCTTTGGATCCAAAAACATTTTCAAAAAGCCATTCAAAGCAACGGGGAAAGAATACAAATAGTGTGATGATTTACTATACAAACCATTTTTAGGGTTTCTTCAAATTGGTCAATTTTTTCATCGTTACAACTTCTACTTAAGGATGTTAGGTTTCAAATCACGAATGATTAGAAAATTCTGAAAATTTGGTATGTTTTTGTATGAAGTATTTAATGTAAAAATTTCTATTTGTTTAAAAAATTGTTCTCATCAAAATGTTATTTTTTTAATAGCAAGCTTCCTAATCGTCTTGAAATTTTGACACGACCTCTTAAATACTTCATACAAAAACACACTCAATTTCCAGAATTTTCTTATCATTTTTATTTCAACCCTTAAGGTGGTTAAAGCAATGATGATAAAATTCTTAAAATTTTGTATGTTTTTACAAATTATTCGGAGGATTATTAGGGGGATTATTTAGGAGGTCGTGTACAAATTTCACGAGGATTAAGAAGCTATTTATTGAACAATTAACATTAACGAGTTTCATAGGTATACTCAACATTCTTAATTTGTTAAAATAAATTTTACTTTTTTAATTCAATGAGTAGCAAGAATTTGGGAGTCGATTTTTTCAGAATATGAACCTGATTCGTCGGACACCCTCTATCGAACAAATCAACGAAGCGAAAAAACATGCAAATCGTCTACTTTCATTTTTTTTTTTTTGTATGCTTACTATCCAGCGATGCTTTTAATCACGCAAACTGATAGATGGGTCAAATTACGATGTATGAGTATCGAAAAAAATTATTTTCAGGATAATGACGAAAGCGACACAGGTGGTGACCCCCGATCGTTGTCTGACATTGCACTTTCTGGCCTCGGGCTAATGCGAAATATTATTGAGATTATGTGCAATCGGTATTAGCAAATGATAATTTTAGAAGTAATCACTGTTTTCTTTTTCTCTGCATCTGGGAATATTCAAACTGGAAATTTTCAAACTTGTGGTTACGAAATCCGAAAATTTTCGTTTCTCATCATTTTTCGGAACATTGATATTTGACTAGCGGTGCCCACGGCTTCGCCCGTGGAAAGAAATACCTTTATGCAAATTCGAAACGATTTTGGAATTAAAAATTACGAATTTTTTTTTTTGTATCGGTTCATAAAAGTAGCTCCAGCTTTTTCTAATGGAAATAAAAACGCCAACTTCGGTTTTTCGAATTTTTTTACGATTTAAACAGAACAAAATTTTTGTATTATTTTCTATCCCAAGTTCACGAAATTGTGTCAATGGAACTAGCTCATTTGGAGAATGTCGAAGCCTCACTGAGATCCATCAGGATAAGGATCGCTACGAAAGAATAATCGAGAGAAATCTGCTTTATGTCCCACGCAATTTGAGAACCGGAAGAATCCGTTTTTACAAGAAATGCTGCCGGTGTGTCTCAGTGTGTTCGTAACTCGTGGGAAATGGTGTAAAATGTAATGAAAGAGAGGAAACATGAATACTCGCGAAATACTTTTGGATATTCATACCCGGAAGCCCAGGACAAACTAAGCTGTTTAATAATTTCAATAGAAAAAAAGAACTTCAGCTTTTTTTTTTTCTAACCAGAACGAAGTCGTAAAATCTAGAAGATGGTGGGACGGAGTGTTGTCCTGGAATCGCACTTTTTGTTCTTACCCTTCCAGAAACTTTAAGCCGATTCGAGATTTAAAAGAGAACCGAATTTCCGTAATGTTTCTAAGGAACTAACGGTTTCCGTGACCACGTACTTTATAGTCATGAAAAAGGTTGAATTTAAAAAACGAAAAAGGCAAAACAAAAAATGCATTTTGTACTTCATTCCACTGATGCGCAATGAGAAAATGTTTTCTACGCATTTGGGACTGTGAAGAACTGGCAACACTCTCCTAAGTCTATTACGATACGTCGGGAATTACGCACGACGCATCGGGAAGTCCGAAGATCTGTTGGAATGCACTAGTGAATTTTCAGCCTCTGTGTACACTTTTGGTGTGTTAAGCAACGCAATGGGCTTTGCGAATAGATGCTCATCAGATGGCTCCCGATTTGTCAAAAAAAACTTAGACTCAGTTTGCAATTTTTTTTCCCTCAACATTTTGACGATGATGCTATATAAATGAAAAAAAAATGTATTTCCGATGTTTTTTTCAGTCTTCACACTCTAAAGAGACATTCTTGAAACTCTGTATCGACATTTTACTTGTTTTTTTTTTTTTCAAATTTAAACTTTCACTGGTATGAAATAAAGTGTGAGAACAGATTTTTCTGAATTACGAATTGTAGTGAATACCGTGTACCTTCTGCGCGAGTTTATTTATTATTCGAAGCGAGAAAGGAAAGCACGTGGAGGACGGAAAGCATTGTTTGCACAGGAGTTTTCTCGGATGAGATTTATTGTTTCATCGCTATTGAGACGGAGCACAGTTGTGTGGAGGTTTATTGCGCGGCTGCAGCGCGTGTGCATATCGTACGTTGTTCAAAAAGACGTCAATTGGTGGCACTGGTTCTCACGTGGCGCCGGAAACGTGAGGCTGGGTAGCCCGTTTCCTCTGTTACGTGCGTTCACCAACAATCGAGTGTCGTAACAACGTTGACGATGAAACACGTTCATCTGCCTGGACTGAAGTATGAACATGTGAACGACGCAGGATCCGTCTCAACCGCATGTCAACAATCGTCATTCTGGAGTAATTAGAACAAACTACATAATCCATATCAGTTACAATTAACGTCCAGCCTCTGATCAGGTTTCAAGAGGAAAAAAAATTGAACCTACGGAGAGGAAATTTTTTGAAAATAAATAAAAACGCCCGGTCTCCAGCCTCAAACGTATGGTGAAACTTTTGGAACTTCGTGTGCCTGAGAACAGCGTGAAAATTGTTTTTGGATGGTGGCAATTTTTTAGCTGCATCTCCAAACTTTGATTAGTTGATACACAAAGTCCCAACTCACTCGCCGTTTAAACAATCGAGGAAAAAAAATGGAATGTTCAGAATGATTATAGTCTCTTAGGCATGTTTCAATTATTTGCAGACTTGCTCAGTTTTTCGTCCAATCACGAAGCGTCAAATGTTGCATACAAAATTTTCACAATTGGAATTATCTTCGTGTATTATTTTTGGCATTATTATTAATATAGAAAACATAGCATTTTCGAGTGCTTTTTGTAGTTTTTGTCTAAATGAAATTTTGTTACTCAGCCGTTTGACAAATATTTATTGCAATCATAGTCAGTCGAGTTTTCAAACATTAACATAAATAAGAATTAACTTGATTATTAATTATAATGAATTTATTTTTTATTATTTTTTAATTATAATTCATTGATTTTTTTATTATTTTTTTATTATTATTTTATTAATTATAATGAATCAATCGTCAAAACGTTGAAAAATTGTCCAATTTTGATCCGGAGTTAGTTTTTCCAGTTGACTAACAAGAAATACGTTTGGTTACAGCTTCACGAATGTCAGTGTCGTATAAATATTTCGAGAATTATGTTTTACGACGCTAGCATCAATTTAACAGCGATACGTTTTGAAATTGAGTAAAAATTCTTCGTCATTGAAATCGAACGAATGAAAAACGAGCCATTCGTCTCAAGGAACATAAAACGTCTTTTGTGAATATTATTCTGTCAAACTGAGAGAAAAAACGTGTTCGAAAGTCCTAGGGATTTATCACAGATGCATTTGCTTGTGACGTCAGTCGATAAATCAACGAATACGTTGAAACAAATATCTCATATATAAATGGCCGGGTTTATCGACTGAATTGTAGAATTTATCGAAGTCTGCAGTCCGCTGGACCAACAACGAGCTCGTACAATCACGCTCAACGTATTGACAGATCTCATTTACGCGCCATCTAATTTTACTCAATCGTTAAAGTTTCCAACTTTCTTCTTCATCCATCCACACATCGCGCAGACAAACAGCGATGCGATACAATCTTCTAATTCGTACAGTTTTTTTCAGACTTAAAACTCAGAAGGGCACACAAAAAATCGAGGATTTAGCCTCGTTCTCGTCGTTTATACTCGGTAATTTTTACGAGCTCGGCAACGGCCGATTTTTTCGATCCACTTGCGAATTGCTCAGAGAGGACGAGAATGAATCTTTATGGCGAAAGTTCTCTACTTCGAGGGTCGTTCGAATTCGATCCAATTTTTTTTTTTTTTTTAGGTGTGAATGTGAGATTTTAAAGAAGCTTCCGAAACCTCGGGTCGATTTAATAGAATCGATTAGCAAGCGATAGAAAAAAAAGGCGACGTGGTATCCGCTTGCTCTTCTCGATTGGTAAGAAAAACGATCCGTACAATTGGGCACAAAGATTTTAATCCAAACCAAAGAAAAAAAACTAGAAATTTTGCAATTCAAATCGTTTTGTAATTATTACCGATTATACGAACTAAAAAACAAATAAAAATAATAATTATCGACCAACGTTTCAACTTCATTAATGGAAAGTCGCTGCGTCCATTTTTTTTTGTCATGAATTTCCGAGGATCACATTGAAGTTAATTATGACGAACGAATAGTTTGTGAAAGTAGAGAAAATTAATTTGCACCACAGCATGTTGCGATTCCAAAACTGTCAACTGATAAATACAAATTTTCTAATGGCACGTTTTCCATCAAGAAGTTGGCAGAAAAATCCACATTTCCGCCAATTTTTGTGCATCACGTTTGATTTCGATTCTCGAAAATGGATTCATCGAGAAATTCTTGAGGAAGAAAATGAGACGTAGGACCTGCGAATCATTTCTCGTGAAATCCCGATGAGAATTTGCTGTTAAGGAATTTGCGTTCACCATTTGATGATTTCGTAATCTATTGTTGTAAATGTTTATCTACGTTAATGCCGTGATACAAATTCATCGTCACTCTGTTGAAATTTAAAGTAAACTTGGCATGAAACCATTGCAGAAAGTTAGTAATCATTTCAGTAGCGAAATACGCTGAGAAAAAAATGGCAAACGGGCAACATTTTCGATGTTCTAATTGAGATTATTTCTTTTATGAATTTGGTAGAATTTCTAAAATTAATAAAGTGAATAGAATGAGAAAATTCTTCCAATTGAACAGAAATTTTCCCCGTTTTCCGACTAGAAGTTGCTCGAAAAGCTTTTTGTACGTAACATTCCTGATAATACTGTACGTTGATCAGAATGCAAAACTCCCACCCAAGAAACTTGAATCAATCAATTCGTTGTTACTGGCAGTTGACGGTTTCGGCACTGCCGAATTGAAAGATTTACGAAATTCTCTCAGTTCTTTTATGAGTAATTCTCTGTGATCACGATCGTGTTTCCTCTGAATTTCAAATTGACGCTCCATCCAACTGTGATGTTGACGTTGTAATAGCTTTTCGTGTCTCAACAATTGAGCCATGACGATTCGCATGGTTCTAAGAGTCGATGAATCTTTCTTCGTTCTCGGAGAGTAAGGATTTCCAATGTTTTTCCGCAGTTTATGTTTTGTTAATCTTGTCTTGGATGAGTTGGCTCGATCCGACGATTTCTGCGATGGAATACTTTTTGGTTTTTCCGCTTCCTCGATTCGGCTTGGAATTTTCCGCGTATCTTCCTCCGTACGTTCGTAAATTGACTCATCGTGAGAATCCTCCGGATCGTTGGATCCGTTACCCTCTTCGGTAATATCGTAATTTCCTATCCTCAGTTTCTTCTCAAAACTCGATTCGTTCGCACTATCGAGTACCGGTCCAGGTTGTTTCTTGTTATCTACAGCAACTGTCGAATCTTCACCTGCAAAAACGTCAGAATGTCTTTTAATCGATCATCCGGCATTAAATTTGATGTCCTTGGAACGAAATTCAAGTTTCTCATCCCTCGAATGCTTGAATTTCGCATCTGCCGGAATATTGGGCTCTCGTTGCTTTAGCAACCTTTCTAGTCCGTAAAAACGACTTGAAAAATAAATTTGGTGTTCATGGTTGGACCGGATATCCTCACCACAAAAAAAACCAATCGGCCAAGTGATAATAGGCAAAAATGGAAATCTAAGTAAAAGCATTACCGCATGTCGTTTCAACCGGCATCCACATTTGGCTACTTTCTGAATCCACATCGCTGGTTCCCCGAAGCCCTGCTGAGCTGGCATCCGATGCTTCCAGCACAGAATTGCAATAACTATGTCCGCTAAATGATTCCGAAAAATCTCCGCCACCAGGTAGAGTCGTGGCGTCATAAGATTTTTTGTATATTTCATTGAGTTCATGGAAATAAGGGCACCCGGCAATTGCGATTTCGGTACAACCAGCCCTGAGGCATTTGTAATAACTTTTCCGCAAATTTCTCAACTTTATCTGTATCTGCATGGGCGATCTAGCATAACCTCGTTGGCGAAGAGGTTCGACTATTACTTGAACAACTCCAAGAGACAATCTGTGAGCGATGTGATGGGTGAGATTCAAATCTTGCAGCAGCAAAAGCATCAGCGAAGTTTCTATGTTGGACCAAGCACGGCTCTTGGAATGCTTGCCCTCCGATGAATCCCGTGCCTTGTCACCATATTTTTTTTCCTCTTTGATCGAGCCCTTGTTATCCTCAGATAAAGAAACATCTTTGGGATTATCGTCGGATTCACTGCTCGCCGCTTGCTCTGCTTGAAAATATCTGTTGATTGATTTTGATTGTTTTCCTCGATCCTGCGACAGAGAACCGCAGTAATCCTTTCGCATCGATTCTCTTAAAATCTTTAATACATTTTCAGTCTCTCTGGATCCCCATTTTCGAACTTTTTCTGGATTCGAATCGATCGATATGCCCATCCAGCAATTTGCTTGATTGCTGTTGTAGGTCCTCATCAATTTGGTAATCCTTGCTAATTCTTGCATAACCTTATTTTCATCCATTGACTCACATTCTTTGCTCTCCATGAAAGATTTGAGGTGGTCTATGAGGATATTTTTTTGTTTGTTATGTGAAGTTTTCAAACCATTGATTAGCAGCGATCTGCTTATTTCGAGCAGGAGAATATGAGAAATTTTGAAAAGTTTTGGACCAGGGGGTACATTCAATTTTTCAGCAATGTACGACACGATCTCATTTTGTGCAGCATCTCTTTCACACATCGTCTTGGTGCTAGTTTCCAGACCGATGGATATACCTTTGTCGCTATAGATCTCTGACAACAAATCGTAATGAGGACATTTTCTACGAGCAGCTTGTGTTTTCCCTCGCCTCTTACAACTCAAAAAACTCATGCGTAGATTCTTTAATTTTCCAGTTATTTGAAAAGCTGTCCTTGTGAAACCCATCAAAGGCTCAATCAGTTGACCTAATTGTCTACCCGAAGGAGAACCCTCCATCAAATTGTTTTTCTTTATCGTGGTTAGAAGATCGATCACTTCTTCGTTCTTCCAATTGTTACCCCTGCCCGTTTCCTCGCGGGAATTCCATACGCAATTTGCCATCGTTTATTCTTTGCACAGAAACGTGTTTTGAGGTTAGAAATCGCTTTTGTTCATTTTACGAGATTAAAATTCATTGGACGCACAAATGACACTTATTAGTTGTTCGTCTATTCTATTTCGTAATCATCAATGATTAATCGGCGAATATTTGTCCATTTTTTGAGGAACGGTACAACTGAATTCTTCTATTTATAGAAATGCCGCACTATTGCATGGAGCAAAACAATTCAACTGGTTAACGACATTTCGCTATTTATGATGAAAAACTTTTTTTTATGTTTGTTTTTAGTTTATTTAATAATTATATACATATTGGTTGTCGCGTGGAAATTGTCGACCTGCAGAACCTAGGGCAACGCTTCAAGTCTACAACGGGCAAATCTACACCGTATAGCATTCGCCGTAGCAAGTCGGGCGACTTCAGGTCATGGAGTAGTCGCTTTCTGGCAATGTGAGTGCGAGAGAGATAGCTGCAATTTTCGAAATTTAATATTTCCGACACGGTTTCACCAATAAAAAAAAGCCCCGGTCAGCGGATTTTTGCCATCGTCCTGCGTACGCTGACAGAGCCTTTTTTTTATTAGTGAAACGACATCGAAGAATTTTAATTTCAAAAATTCCAGGTGACTGATCCATCATCTTAAGGTGAAGGAGCAGTCGCTTTCTCGCCACGTGAGTGCGAGAGAGATAGCTGCAATTTTCGAAATTGAATATTTTCGATAGGGTTTCACCAATTAAAAAAGCCCCTGTCTGCGGATTTTTGCCATCGTCCCGCGTCCGCTGACAGAGCCTTTTTCTGATTAATCAAACGACAACGGAGAATTTTCATTTCGAAAATTCGAGGTGACTGCTCCATCACCTTAAGCCCAGCTTAAGATTACACAATGAAAAAAATAAGGTATAAGAGATAAGAAATAAGGAATAAGGAACAAAAATTCCTATTTATTTTTTGTTATTCGTTATTTTTGAATTGTGAATTGTTCAACGGTGCTGCCATCGCTGGATTTCGTTATTCCTTATTCCTTGTTCCTGAATTCATTGCCGTCAGAGCCGAACTTCGAAAAAAAATTTCTTTGTTCTTTGTTTGGGTCGACGATAGTCATAGCAGTCATTACACCACTGTTCATTGTCAGCAGGGCCGAGCAGTGTTCTAACCCTCTCATTGTGGAGATCCACGCTCTCCTGTGTGGTGTTGAGAACTTCAAGGAATAATCAGTACCGCGATATTGATGATAAAACAGTTTTCGTCAAGTTTTAATGATAGAGGTATTTTTTCAATAAAACGAATATTATTACATGGAGAAAGGAGAAAAATAATCATGCTCTTTTATACGATATTACATCGTATGGATTTCCTAGAAATATGGTCCAGGTATATGCGAGCCATTTTCTTGTTAGTCGTTATGATATAGAAATAACAGCAACTTTTTATAAAATAAAATATTTTTTCCACCGATAACTGTACTGTACGATGGAAATGATGAAAATAAATAAAAATCAAGTAAATTCATAGGGAATCTTTCAAGGAACAGAATAAGTTATCGTACGTCAAAAATCGCTAAAACAATTCGGATTCAAATTGCAAGAACTCTCAATGAAATTATGACTTTGAATAAATTCAACATTTATCCATCGACGAATCCACGAATCAATCGTTATTAATATTTCTCATCCGACATATTGTAATATATAAATCGAATCGAGTTAATATTTCAAACTTACCAAAATGTGACTGATGTGAGTTATTTTAGATTGAGTACAGTAAAGAAATACCGACAGACATGTGTTTGTCCAGTTTTCGCAGCCTAATACGTAGTTCCTTTGATAAACTATAACATCTGTCATACAAATAATATGCTACCACCAGTTCTTTCCTCATTTTTTTTTCTTATTTGTTTTAGTCGATCGATCGCACTTGTATCCTCCTAGCTTTGGGAGTTCGATTACGACATGTTATGAAACGAGAACATTCGCGTAGAGGAAAAAACGCTAACTCGATAAACAAAATAACGTCGTTACATTCGGTCTACATTATTTATATCATGAATAAATATTACAACAATCTTATATATTCAGCAAAATCTTGGTAACTCTCAAAATTACATTCTTCCTTTGGAACCAGTTTTAATCAGTTTGGATATCGATTTTGGTCGTTGTTTAATTTGAATTATTCAATCAAATGATTCATGCAGTCGGAGTGCACAATAGTTATTTTTCGTACGATGTCGAAATTGAGCTTTTTCTGATATTATTTTTCCAAACACCACCGAATTATTGATTCTAATTTTTTTCAATTTTTCAAAGCGAACGTTTTGTTTCTCAGCCGTAACCCATCGCGAAGTAGGTTCAGGAAAAAATTAAAATTTTTACACCATTTTTTACCCTCGTCCCGGGAAAAAGTCGCGCAAAGCGCCCTTTTCGCGATGATGTAACTTACGTTATCTCACTTTTTCTATTTCCATAACTCTCTGGTTTCTTTGGTCTCTGTGGTCCTTAGAACAGCGGAAGCTTAGATTTTGATTCCGAATAGGATAAGAGTTGCAGCTGTTTCCGTGAATTCGATGCGTTCGTAATTTGAAATCGTGGTAAGTTAGAACGGCATCGATGTCGACATCGCAGTTGCTCCAACAAGCACATTTCTCACCGTGGGCAAAGCTGTGTGCTCAACTATTTTGAAATAAACACGTCATAACGTTTGGAACAGGAATGACTAAATTTTACTGAATTGCGACAAAATTTTAGCCAAACGCTTCAATAATAAAAATAATAAAAGTTATGAGATAAATGAATTGAGTTGACTACATTCTCGCGTCAATCGGCCGAGGAAGCTTTTGTCAAACGCTTATTGCTCCAGCTCGAAGAGTAATGATCACGATTGATTTTCAGTCTTCGAAATATTTTCATATGTTTGTTCATCGCCGAACACGACACCCGAGGTTCTGTCTGGCACGATTGATATTGCATTCCTGCCTGTTCACGGAACTTGAAAAAGTTTTAGTTATATCAATTTCGTATAAATTCTTATCTCAAAAGTATTTTCAAAGTCTGCATTACTCGATGTGGGCAAATGAAAAATAGAATACAAAGTTGAAATATAGAGACCAATATCTTGTTGACTTCGAAGTGTTGCGAGTTGCGAGTGTTTAATCGTCGAACGAAAGTCTTCCACGCTGTTGGAGGAAAAAAATTCTATTAATTGACACAACTGTATAGATTACGACCTCAATGAAACATTTTTTTTTCCAAATTGTCGAATTTTTGCTACGCGTCATTATCGATAACGACCCTGAAACGAATAACACTAATTAACTAATGTTGGGCTCATAGCCCGTTACGCTGCGAGCAAAAGACCTTAAACGGATTTTTCGGATATACTATAAAAAAAAATTTCAAACATCCCTCAGTATGGAACTGAGAATAAAGTCACTTTCTTCTTAGTTTGAAATGCTTGCAACAGGAAGAATATTCCCGAAGCAAGACGATCGATCAACTTGCCCTTTGGAGCCTCGCTGCACTGTTTCCTTTCTGGAGGGAACGCGATTTTTGACTGGTAATCCACGAAAAGTTACAGCAATGGATTCGATTTCATCAGTAGACAATGATCATTTATTCTTTACCAGGGACCCTAAAGTTTAAATATATTTTTACCAAATTGCACGCGATTAGTATTAAGACTGGTTGCCACCATTTTCAAGTATTTCTTAGTAAAACAGAATTGTTTATTTATCGAAGTAATGTATCAAGAGACGCGGTAGCGGCTCGACGCCATGTATTAAAAAAAAAGCGTAGCGCGAGCCGGCCACACTCTTATATACAGTAAAATAGGCGTTTTATGACGTCACAGAAACTTTAAATCGTTTTTACGGAAAAACGGGGCGACAGAAAAATTTCATGCTAAAATTGATTTTTAATAATACTTTGACAAAACTTACAAATAATTTTTGTCGTTCGATCAAATTCCGGCGTCAAGGACATTTAATTTGTTGTTCTGACTCGAAAGGAGTGTTTAATTTTTTCTTAGTGCACTTCGGAAACAATGGTTGACCTAATGTCCTTAAAAATAGGCTCGGATAGTGGAAGCTTCAAATAGTACATGATTTCGTTGAACGATTTCCTTCAAACCGATTCCCAAAAAGAAATAGATTTCCCTGGACCAATAGAAGGTCCCAAGCACGCTTGATCTTTTATTCTATCGTGAACAGGGTGCAAATGATCATCGGGCATATAATTTGTTCTGTGCAGTTTTCCGCGACACACAGATCCTGAAAATCTGGCCAGCGATAGATACCCCGCCCTGTGGTGGACTATTCGGAGCATTTTTCAAGGACAACCGACAAAAGCTTCGCCCATGATAAGAAATATAATTTTCTTCTCCCATCGTACCCATCGATGCAGAAAGTTATGCTCATTAGAATATTAATAAAAAAGGAGGACATTTCAAAATGTTTTGTCAGTTCACAGAAATTGCTCTTCAGGTCCTTTTCGGTGTGAAATTAAAACCCCAGCATGCACCAACTCATGCTCCTTGCATTGTAATAATGTGTGAAATGGTCATTGACGTTTCACAATTATATATATGCAGTCAGTATTCACAATGATTTAGGCGATCCTAAGAAAAGTAATTTTTCGTTTACGTTTACATCATTTTGCAGTAGAGATTCATGTTTATGAAGCAGTTTTTATCGTCATAATGACGTAATATTGATATTTGATCCTGGATGAAATTATACTCGATCGAAGGATGAAAAACGATATTTTTGCAGCAACATTATCATGCGGTAAAAGCTTGGGATAAGGGTTCGATAAAAGGAAAAATTTTCACCGAAGCAAGAATAAAAATCCAAGTACTGATGATCTCTTACATGCTCGAACACCAAGCCGAAGATGTGTTGTTAGGAAGGAGGAAAAAAGTTTTTAGATTATAAATTGCTATACGGATAACGTCAAAATGGGTCACATTTAAATATTTACTCGTAGTGAGTCTCGTTTCAAACAAAACTGTTTTTTCGAAAGACTTATGGCTATGAAACTCTTGTTAATTTACACAAGTGCCGTAACATTTGTTTAATTCTTTATCTATCTATTCCGTCATTGAATCTCCAGTCCCAAGAGGTATATATACAGACCGATTGAACAGTTCAATCATAAGCATTCAAAATGTTGAAAGCTCAAACCATTCTGTGCATAGCCCTCGCGGTGGTAAGTCATTAAACGCAATTTCACAAGCCATCCATTGATAAACTTTTAAAAGCCTTAATAAATACATTTTTCTACAGTTCAGAAGTTCATACAGTTCAGAATTCTCTGAACTTTTCTATGCATGAACATTCGCTCTACGAAATGGTGGTAGAATATTCGATTGAACTTAACAACCCGACTGGGATTAATCCGTACTACGATTTTGCAAATTCATATTTCATGTGAAAAAAAAAAATCAATAGACGTTTATTCTTGTTCGAATGACAATTGGCATACGTTGGAATATAGTCGCTCCGATACGTAATTAGGCTGCCACTAAAATATCAAATAAAGTTGTTTCAAACAGTGAACTAATCGCGTCCTTCGTGCTCAACGGGAATCAATTGTTTATCATTCATTTCCTGGCTTTGTTAATTCTCACTGTAATAAAAATTAAGCCACTTGTTCGAGTTGAGTAAATTGGAGTAAAAAATAACTCTTCGCGTTAAAAATGGGTCTCCCAAGCCTATTCGAATGTTTCACTCTTTCGACGATTGTAGTTTAGTCTTTCGTTTGCCTTGGTTTGCGTCGAAATTAATACGAACCATCGAAATTCCGTTAAATATATCCAACGCAAAAAGCAAACATTGCTCGAAATAAATCGCAAAGTGCGATATAAAACGATTTCATACAGCCATTTCTAAACGAGTTTACTCGCATAATTGTTCGTTTATTTCAGAAACATATTTATAAGCAATGTCGTGTATTCCAGGTTATTGGCAGAGCTGCAGCTGAGGACGATTTAAATTTGAATGATATAAAAACTTATGCTTGTTTAAATTGAAATTCATTTACGTTGCAATATACTCGATTCAATGCAGAATGAATCTGGCTGAGAATGTCAGACGAAGCTGCTGCAAACGGTTATCCAACACTTAAGGTTCCCGTGGACAATACAATTCTATTTTTTCCTGGTTTTTGTTTCGTTTTCCAGATTTCTGTCATAGTAAAAACTGAAGCACTTGTTCTGATTATCATATGCTATTCAATGCATTCTAGCTTCTCCTAAAAGGAAATGCGACTTCAGCGGTACCGGCGGCTGCGGCTGAGTCATCGCCTCCGGCTCCGGCTGAGGCTTTAGCTTTAGATGGATTTGCGGGTTACTTCCCCTCACTCAAGGACATACAGCAAGGAATCCACCAACTTATAACAAAACGTCGAGCAGCCCTTAAAGAAAATTACCGTAATGCTGTGACTTTTGTTAAGAACGCCAGAAACCGTCTAGATGAAGAGCTCGCCTCTTGGCAGGAGACGGAACAGATCAAAATTTTGGTTGACTTTAAGCCGGTAAGCAGAATAACTCTCTTTTTGTACGGACTTTACGACGATTGGTAGAAAGCAGTCACACCTAGGGTAAAACACCCGATAGTCAACCAGAAACCAATAGTCGGCCTTACATGAGTACGAAGAGTGGAAAATATATCTTTCGTACTCTTCCCACTCATACAAAGAATAGGCAGACGCCGACTACAGGTTTCTGGCTGAGTACTGGGTGGTTTACCCTATACAACCACGAAATTTCGGAAAATGTAATTTGAAGTTTCTATGACTTCATAAAATGGCCATTTTACTGTATATAATTTTTTGTTTAAATACTTGCCCTCGACCAGCTGTCGTGTCTCTTGATGGAGTACGTTTTAGAACGTCTCGTCCTTTGAGTGTTGAGAGTGTTCCTCTACTCCGAAACCAATTCGTGGTCCCTCTGAACAAAAATATCGAACATAGAGAAATAATGGGAATTACTGTACTTACATTATTTGACTCTCGAATCGTTAGCCCTATGCTGTTTCGCTTTATCTCTAACAATTTCAACAGTCTGGCACGAGAATTTCGCATCCACGCAAATGCACATATCATTCCTATTGAACATAAATATCTGAGCGTTAAAGATTTACCATCTGTTTGGACCTTCGACTGCTTTTAACTTGAGAACCAGAGAATCTTTGTGCGAAAAAAAAATCACCATCATCTGTACGTTGAAAGTTTCGAAATGTCCATACCACCGAAATTGCTCCATCCAGCGATGATACTCGGCGAGTCTTGGGCCCACAGACGACAGAGCAGTCAAATGTACTTGTCCTGAGACTCTGCGGAGTCTCTAGATGTATGTAATAACGTAAATAACCTTTTGCCTCCGTACAGATGCTGGATGCCTACATCAACACAAAAAACAAGAACCCCGGAAAGAATTTCGCTAAATGCGATGTTAGCCTGGACAATATCGTGAATTTCACGAACGTCATCGGTAACGACTTCTACCTTTGCCATTATTACTACAACGAAACTGTTACTAACTTCGGACGCAGACTTTTGACGAACAGGAATGCAGAAAGAGACGCCCTGAAGAATCTTAATCACTTCGACTGCAAGGTCGCAGAAGCTAAGGACACTAAGTCCATGGGTGAAGCCTGGAATTGCTTGATTAACGTAAGTAACTAGAAAAGCTCCACTCATATTTGGGTTTGCTATCACTATTTTCAATTGTTCTTTTTTTTTAATTAATTAAGTTATTTTTCGTTTTTTTGTCTGCTGTACGAAATATAAATGTTATGATTCCAACATTTACTGAACAATTTTATCCATTGAAATGGCATCATAGGAATGTATTTTTTACTCTTCGGACATTGTTCGAAATGGAAATTCAGGCAAACCTAACATCGTCATAACTTACGGATTAAACAATATGTTTCTCATTTTTTGACCAGATCCTCATCCAATACAACAATCGCCCCAACGCTGATATCGCGTTCGACGCAATCATTGAATCTGTAAATGCCATGATAACTGATAAGAGGAGATACTTGAATTCGTGCCCGGCCTATACTAACTGGTATTTGTATGTAACTTGGAAACCTATATGGATTCAGTCGTTGAAACGATGCCTAAGTAATGCACTCAACTCACCAAATACTGCCTGAAAACGCGAAATGACCTTTCCGCAAAACTGTGACTCCAATTACAACAGCTGCACATATTCCATCTTAGAAAGCCCAAGAAGTATCGTTGCAGAAGAGAAGAAAAAATATTTATTTTTAGCAAAAAGCATGTAATTCAGTCCACCCAGTGACAAAAATTTAAATAACGCTGTGACTACTCGTCCGGCTACTTTGTACACTAAAGTATGTTCGCACGAATAAACCACGCTCCCTCATCCGCATAAACGCGTTGAATAAAGAGCAAATCACGTATCCGGACAAATATTATTCATCCGACTACTCAGACGGCTAGACACTGCGTTAAAAAAATATACTTATATGCATGCAGACATCCGTGTTTAATGAATCACGTAATTCTTTTGACAATTCCATTCCATTATTCCTGTTTCCCTCAATCTTCGTCATTCGAAGCAAGAAGTGTTGTCATTTTTGCAAATCGGTACTAGCGCGCGTAGTGGTCAACCTTTTGACCAAACTAAAACGTCAATATTAGTAGCCAGCAGAATATTGATTCTTGCGGCTTTGCATTGTTTTGCCATGTCACACTCGATCGCACGATTGCACTATTTTCTAACTTATCGCTTTCGAGCTAAATCCTTGCTTTTCCTTTCTTTGTCTGTAACCGTAACTAACAACCCTTAAATAATTTGCCTCGCGTATTCTGATTTTCCGTCGAGCAATATCTTTGAATTTAAAGATAGCGCGTTACATGGAGTTGGTGATCGATTTATATCGATATCGCCAGCTCGATGGATAACATTACCTACAAAAATAAAATAACGTACGTGCCAAGGTTCACATCATACGCAAAGTCAGTCGTCGTCGCAGCTGGTCGCAGTCATGGCTGTATCCCGAATGAGTATCGTGTCCGCACAGTTGTTGCACCTGACTGTTTAGGATCACGCTGTATTGTTGTGTCGGCAGTTTGATTTTTCAAACATAATAAGGCGCTTCTGCAATATCAATTAATATCGTTTGCGAGTTAACTCGTCGACGCGAAGTCATATTTTTGAAAAAAAATGATTTATTAACTTGTGGTTTAACGATTTTATTGCAAAAACTTGAGAATCCTCCGAGTGTGCGACGCACTCAAATACTCTTCGAGCAAGCTGACCGAATAGAAGCCGTTACAACTTTTGCGGACAACATTGACAAACTTTCGTCCCTTCAAACCAGCCTCTCGAAATTGCTTATTCGTGTCTTTAATTTTTAAATCATGGGCAGTTATACAAGCAAATTGTTTTCACATCACAATGAAAACGATGGAAAATCAAAATCTAACGAATCAAGCCCTGGTAGTATACAAAAAATCCGAATGTGCACGCCTCCAGTTACCAAACGAAAACTCACCACTGATCCACGATCAGCGACCATAGGCATCGTCAGGACTCCGATTGAAGTAAGAAAATTTATTTTTCTCAACTTTTGTACTAATCCATGAATAATTTCGATAAAACTATCAATAATTAATCAATAAAAACGCGAAATTTATTCAAAAAAATCTGAGACGCGAAATATTATTCACCAGATATCCAATTCAAATTCTTTCTCTTTATCCGGCCAACGCATTTTATAACCTAGGGAATGAAATATAAAGAATTTCATCGCGTCACATCGGCTCAAACTCCGACATCCTGTTCTTTATACTGAACGCAGTTTACACACCTCAATTCAGATATTTTGTACTTTGCAGGTGACTTGTACGCCTCCTGGTATTAATCGCCGGGTTGCTAGTGCCTTGCCAAAGTATCTTCAAGGCAAATGTTATTTGGAAACGGATATCGATGCCGTCATGTCCATCGCAACGCCAGAAAAATGTATATCTGATCCTCGTTCGCCAACCGTTTGTCAACAACGTACTCCGATCATGGTAAAACAACATGATTATCCACAAACATATTGATACGAAGCTGAGGTTCACAATATTCGAACGCAACGAATGCAACAAAAATTTGTTTAGTTTTCAAAATCATCCAAATTTTTTGAACCGATATACTTTGTTGGTCGCAAAAAATTGGGAACCCAACGAAACTCTGATTTTTCTCCGTCAGAGCTCATAATTATTATCCAATATTTGATCTGGACACTAAAATGATCGTCTCATGGTCCAAAAACTCAATTGATACGAAAAATTGGCATGATTGTTGAAAATTCAATAAATAATTCGTAGAAAAATATTTTTCATTGAATCTCCACGTTGCAAATTTTACAGTAATTTAATCGATATCTGCTTTTACTGAGACTACCAGTTGTCGCCTTTATTTTGAGAAATTATCCAAAGTCACGTTATTCTTGCAAACTGTGGAAAAATGATAGAATCGAGTGAGAAATCGTTGTCTAGGGTTCCTTAAAAATGTTCACGTTCAGGATTAAGCGGCGAAAAGTGCAGAATTTTAAGACGAAAAGGCAGTGGAACGAAATTTTGAAAATAGAAGCAGACTCGTTTGTTTTTTCACAGGATTAATTTCATGGAAAAGAAAAATGAATGGTTATTTGAAAATATGATAAATGAATGGAGCAAATTTACAGGTGAAGTCAATGGACAATTACGTATCCCCGGTGGTAACGGTAACGGTGCATGGAACGTCTGAGATGGAAACACCGATGGCAGCTCCAACAACCTTATCAGTCTTAGATCCAAGGTCGCCAGCTATGGACTTTGACAGGACTCCGATTTTGAAGCCGCGATCGACGGAGCGCACAGCGACGAAAATGTTGAAAGATTCGATCGTAATGCGATCGGAAAATAGAAATGAATACAATATTTTGTCGTATTGCGAGACAACGACGGATTACAATATTCCAGAGATACAAACTATCTCTGAGGCAGTTTTAGGATCTGACGAATCACTGAGCTTGGCAAATCGTTTGGAAATCGGCGAGACACTGAAAGATTCGGCTTCGAGTCCTGGCAGCTTAGAAGAAGTCTCTGATTGTAGCGAAGGCGAGCAACAAATAACGGTAATACGTAATCCAAATATTTTGTCATCCAATCCTGATCCCTCTTCGATATGGACAGAGGACGACGCGGTCGAGACTGACGATAAGCTTGTCGAACAAAGCCACCAATGCGACGAAGCCTTGGACAAAACGTTGGACAACAGCATCAGCAAGATCATAAACGCGGTCACTAAACACACAATCGACGAACCAAAAATCTTGACTAATACCGATAAAATCAAAGTTTGGAGAGATTCCATATCACCTACTGTCCACGAAGAGGCCAAAAACGTGGTTCACAAGACCACAACAGAGGAGATTATCATTGAGTTTGACGATGAAACTGTTACGAAAAGCGCACAACCCGTTAACGCGGTGGCTAAACTTGCGAGTAAAATAGACGACGACAAATCGAAGAATCAGATGAAAAAGAAAAAACCTCAGCAGATTATCAATGGAGAGAACAATCCTGCGATCGAGGAACGTAAAATCTTCAACGAAGCGAGAAACGCCATTGAGTCAAATTTGGTAAGCCAACTATTAAATCTTATTCTGAGCCCATTGATGCTTTGAGCTGAACTACATTCTTCCTTTATTGCAATTTAATTCAAATTTGGTTCTCGGGGGTTTTTTTTTGTGTCGCGAGTTTGACCTCGATATTTGAAAGTTTTCCAATTTGGTTTTTTATTTTTTCTACACAAATACGACCGTGTGAAGAATTTTGGAAAAATTCTGTACAACTCTTCCAACTGTTTCCAGGGTTTGAAAAAATGTCCGTTCCTTTGTAAATAGCGGTCAAGATCATTCACGGAATAGTACGGATTCCTTAACTCATTTTCATATCTTAATGACAAGGAAAAACTTGAAAACAACAAATGAGACAAGCTCTGATCAAAGTCTGATGATAGCTCGAAATTTTAGCACGTTTCACGTCGAAGAGAAACTGAATAATTTGTAACAGAAATGTGTTTACAACACGCAAGCGTGGATAATTTCTTTACTGACAATTCTTTTATGTGAACGAGGGATTCCGCAATGATTAAACCGAAATTGTGTTGCCCACAGAACCGTACGCCTCTAGGCAATCGATCAAACAATCACAAGCAAAAATCAAGAATACCAGCAAAATCGCCTCAACAATTATTCCGCAACAAGGGTCTTTCAGCGATATCGATTCAGCAAGAAAATACGCCACCCACCGAAAGATTCATGTCGAAAATTAAACCCAACGGAATACAGTGGGATCCGGACGCGACAGTCCTGATCTAAAAAACTGATTGAGAAATATGCTGGGTAACCAGGAGGGGCCCCTGAGGCGCCGATACTCTTGAATTAAGTTATAATTGTTGAACGTTGTGGTAACTTGCGAACGATCAATTTAACAACGTAAGTGGAAATCTCGAAATCATCGATAAAACTTGATTCCCTGACGTCTCCGTTATTTAGAATTGGTTATCGCTTTTTTCATACAACGCCATACCGCGAAACGGTCGTAATATGTCGATTATGGTCGATTACGAGTATTGATTGAAGTAAGAAATAAATTACGAAATTAGGGTATAACTGGGGAACAATGACAATAGAAACGCATAAATGGACGAATCGAAATGATCGAAGCATCAAAATAGTAAATTTTCACTACTTCCCATAGTTTTAAGTTGGTTTTATTTATGCTAAGTCTGGAATAAACTTGCCATTCATGACACAAATAATTGATATATTGCCACAAGCCGGAGGAAGAGATTTTTCCGAGTTTCTTTTTTTCACTAATGAGATAATGATCGACTGATTGTAGCGCTACGTTATTTATTAATCGTTTTTTTTTTACGGAAAAGTGAACAACCACCTTATGACAATTTGTATTATATTTAAGGAAGTCAACTGTACAAGTGGCCTTATCGAATAAGAAATCGTTTTTATTTTTGTTTCGGTCATTCTAATTGTTTTTCATAGCTTCACGAATGGTCGATTTAACGATTTTGATGGACTCGCGTAAGTCGTCACTGGGTCGGACCAGCAAGGAGGCTCTGAAAAGGAAAACATGTTTTTCGGAATAATTAATGTTTTTAAGTGTAATCTGAATAAATAAAGAATTGAAAAAGATCTTTCGCATTACCTTGGATCTTTCATCACTATTCGTTTTTTTTCATCGTCAATTTTGTTCAATACTTTTATTGTGATCCCACTGTCGACTTTTTTTACCACCGGGAAGATATTCTTTTCTGTTCGTTCGGTGAAACTCGCGAGTTTCGTTGTGTCTACGATTTGTGGCCTAACTACTAAAACTTTGACTCCTCCTTTTGTCGGACGGCCTCGATAATTTTTTCTCTTCAGAGCACCGATGACCGAACGTCCCAAAACATCCGATCCATCGTACGGAGCTTCGGGCACATCCGAACTTTTTTCTTGCTTTCTCGTTTCGCTCCAATTTTGCGGAAGTGAGGGTTGGCTTATCGGTCGAGGATCTATGCTCCGTGGGATACCCTCGCAGATTGTGCTCAGCGATTCGCTCGGATATTGCTGCTCCAGCCTTCCCACCGTTAACGGCAATGTCGGATATTTTTTCTTCCGGTGATATTGCTCCCTGAATGACATTTTGGTTTTTCGTACACAATTATTCAAGAAAATCACAGCGAAAAATCCAACATCATTATCAAAAAATCATGCACCTTCGAAATTTGATTTCAATATTTCAAAGTATTCTTCGAATTAACGAAATTCGCGCCAATAGAAAAATTACAATTACATCTGTTGGAATACGAAATTTCAGCAACTTAAATATCTCATCCAATCAGTCTCTCGTGGGCAAAAACACCAGTGATCATAGGCACCTTACATCATAAATGTAAATTTAAAAATATCGAATTTTCCTGCAATTTTCATATAATATTAAATTTTTATTATTCTTTCATTAATCTTTTGGTGAACAACAGCAACTCCTGACAAAAGCTCTATCCCAGGAACACTTTATTCCACTACAGCCCGAATTTCGAAAATAAAAGGTAAGGTCATGATGACCCTGGATTTGAAAAATCGCATTTCGTACATTCGAAATATCTTTATGACACGAATTGACCATTGATTGATGAATGCATCAGATAGGAATCCGATTTTATGGTCAAAGGTTTTGTCCAAAACTAGATAGTTTATTTTTCAATTGTTTCAATATTGCTCCATTACCGCAGAAAAATTTACCTTGGTTCAAACTTGTCTGTGTCCAAATTGGTTGGATCTTCTTTGTGCCTCCTTATCCTGATTGCTATGTCCCTTCGCCTTTGCACAAGTTTTTTTCTTGTTTCTGTAATGCTTTCCAATTCAGGAGCATAAAACACATGTAACAGACCTCCATAGAAATTTTTGCCATCTATGAAACGCTTTGCTATCCTGTATCGTGTAAAAAATTAATATATAACCATTTTTAGGATTGTAGAAATAGAAGAAACGAATAATTGGTTCTTCGGAGGGTAAATTACACACCTTGCACTTTGAATTCGCTCAAAATTAATGTGAAACGCTTCGGTGAACTCCTCCACTGGGTAGCCTAGAATTAACTCAATTTTTTTCACAGAACCATAAGGTATTACCATTTTTTTCACATCGTCCAATAGTTGCAATTTTGGCACGCCGTTTATTATTATATGCGAAGATTCGTCATTGACTGTGTAAACCTGTTGATGAGAGCTGTCTTGTTAAGGAAACATGAAAATAAAGTTTCAAACAATTGCCAAATATCTTCACAACTTACTGCGTTGTTTAGGTATTTTTATATTTTCTGAAAATACAATTTCACCAATGCAATGATAATAAGACTACTAGGGTTATTCCAGCAAAAAAAAAACATGTATTATTGGAAGAAACATGGAATTCTCTGATTGCGGTTTCCAAGTCATTAAAACCGAATTTAATCGATTAGAAATTTGCACAACAATGAATTGGGAATGGCAACGATTGTTGGTCAAAAACGAGAAAGTTTCACATTGGCTTGGTATTTCGTGAAAAGAAAAGACTTTGGATGTACAGAAATACAACAAAATTTCAAGATTTAATATTCAATGTCTATGCCATTTGGAATATAAATGAAAATTCTGCCACCTAACCTCAAATTATAACGCATGCAGAATATGAATGACAGAAAGCGTCATGAGAATACATGACAACGCGTAGTTGAGGATACAATCCATCCACGCTACCTTGACAGCAGTCAATTTTCGTCCTTGTCTGTAAGGTGCTCTCGTTTGGCACAATTCCTGTTGTTCGTGGTGATGCATTTTAACAATGCCATATTTGGCCGTCATAATGCTTTTGAATTGAATTCCTTTTGAAAAAACAAACTTTAACGCCAAAAAAGCTGTTTCGATTATGCTTTTGTGCGAGACTACAATTCGAGCGGAATATAAGGGTTGTTTTGGCAACTGAATGGATCTATGTGACGCAACAACACCGATGTCATATAAATGCTTGCTTTTACGCGATTACATTGTTGACTGAACTATATTGTTCCAGCCGAGGTCACTGTCTATACGCAACAGTAGAAAACTAGCGGAAGGTTTAAACGAATATGAAGCTTGTTAAAATGTTGTATACCTATCGCAAGAAATTCCCAAGGCTCTAAAATATATCCAAAAAAATCTCTTTACAATTGGATAAAAACATCATGTAGACGAATGGCGTTATTTATCTAGAAATTGTTGCCACAAGAAATTTCATCAATATTATTTTTAACTTTTCATTCTACGACGTACATTTCTTCTTCGTAGCTAGCCGAGTAAAATCAGCCAATCGCGTGTGGCCCATGGCCCATTTCTCAGTCGTAATACTTTCTCTTTCTTTTTTCACTGTCTCTCTCTTTCGGTACAACAAGAAACTACGATACGTTTACTACTTGGCGTATCGTAACAACGTAGAAACCCGACAACTGCATGAACTGCATCATTCATATACGCGGATAACGCACGTACTAAAAGCGCCCTCGAGAGTTCAACGTGAGTGACATTTCTCCGCTACTGGAGGCTCTAGGATTATCGTGCTTTATTTTTTCCTTTTTCAACGTTTCGTCATCAATAACACGAATAATATATCAGAGCATTTGTGGTGCTTCGACAAACGAGGATGAGAAATTCGACGAGAATACCGTCCGTTATACG
Organism: Hyposoter dolosus; assembly: GCA_963921915.1. Taxonomy (NCBI): domain Eukaryota; kingdom Metazoa; phylum Arthropoda; class Insecta; order Hymenoptera; family Ichneumonidae; genus Hyposoter; species Hyposoter dolosus. The sequence continues at coordinate 19,184,323 of OY998129.1, read as the reverse complement.
GACTAGACGCATTAATTGTGAACGAGGATAGCGACCGGCACACGATCATGGCAATATCCAGTTGGATGATTTGGGGCAGAAGCCTCCGCACGAACAGACCTCATCGAGGTACGTTCGACCCTATCAGACCAATCTCTCTTTCACACATCGACTATTCTATTTTACTCTTCTCATATTACTTTTCATCTCGACACATTTTTCAGGCCGACAAGATCACGAGAGCAGCTGTGTACAGCTCGATCTGTCAAAAGGTTCGTAACATAACCTACATCCTATTCCAATCGTCAATTTCTTTCAAATTTCTCTTTCGCATTATTCTCAAAGACCTTTCTTGTGAATTGTTTACAATTTAAGAATTCACAATTCATTAATTACACTATTGTTTGAATCGGTCAATCGAGTTTTAGGAACTACATTATGCCTGGCTTGTGTTCTAATTAACGCGAAAATAGAGGTTTTTTTGAATTTTAGAAAGACGCTCCAGTATTGCGACTATCATGTTTGTGTTTTTTCTTTGTACTATATTTTCGATGGAATCAATAACGCTGAACAAACATTTTGTTTGATTATTCTGTTGGTCTTAAAATGTTCACGTTCTAGTTGAAAAAACTATTGAGAAAAAGTAAGACAATCGACTCACAGATACTTTGCATGCTTTCTACTTTTTAGAACTGAAAGAAAACATCAGGGATGTCTTGTCACATGTCTGTCAACGTCAAGGAGTTGCTAGCGTCAAAAAGTTGGCTTATTTGAACGCGGTAATAAGACTCATAAGTGAAAACGACGATCCTGATTATGGATACCGTGCGGAAGAAGTTTTTTGTTGGTAAAATATATTTTTTCTACATTTCGTTACATAGTATACAACAAACATACTTGTCAATTGAATTAAAAACAAAGATCCCGACCTAGCAAATCAAAAGTTGAGAAAACGTTGGAGAAAATTGAATGGTTAAAATGAATTTTCAAAAACGAACAGACGGACATCAATCTGTACCCTAAAAACAACCGGAATCACATAATTAGCACTAGTTTATTTTACCCATGTTCAAATGGTTCAAATGCAATTATAATCGTTCTCGTTTTCTGAAAAATATGTTACTTTAGCAGTTTTTCGAATTTGGTTTTCTCTTGACACCTGAAATATGCAGAACAATGAGAAAGGTTCGAAATTAGCTTTCCATGAAAATTGCCTGGATTGAGGTAACCACTATTCTTTCAGTAAATGTCAATTTTTTTATTACACACTCAGAGTATAGATGAAATGTAAATTAAATGTTTAGCTGCCGTTGAGAGTCCTCGGACGCTTTTCAAGAGTGAAATTTAGGTTCGGAAGATATAATTTCCATTGCGTTGAGACAATGTAAAGTTGAAGGTCATAATATTCGGTCGCTAGAGTAGTTTTTCGTGCACGGATATAAACAACGTTTGTTTTTGCGTATGCCTCTGTATGTTTATCGTTTTAACGTGGTAAAAATATTTTTCAGCTTGCGAGTGGCACTCGTACACGAGGCGACGCAGGTACGAGCAGCAGCATTGCGAGCAGTGCGTTACATGCTGAAAAGCGATAACGACGTAATGACGATAAACAAGCTGCATTATCCATATTTCGTAGCACGTAGCATGGACATAAATCTTCGAAACGATATGGAAAGGATGCAAGCGTTGAGGCTAGTCCGTAGAATATTGGTGATAGCTCCACGACAATTTAGTCCGGTATTGGCGAGATCATTAATAAGTTTAACGAACGGTGGTATAGAGGAGCGTGAACGAACGTTTCGTGTTTTTTTAGCGACGGTTTGTGAGTTGGGAGTGTTGAATTCGAGTTTGTTAATAAGTTGCGGAGGTGTAGGAGCTCTTGTGAGGTCAGCGATGACGGTACAGAGTCCAGCGATAATCGAGTCGGTAGTAGGTGTGTTATTGCATCTGTTGGATAATCCGGAGACGCGTGGTAGCGTATCGCTGTTGTGTTTAGCATCGCCATACTGCGACCTCCATTCATTTGGTCAAGATCGAACGAAAGAAAGTCGTGAGATGAGATTCGCAGCGAGTAAGCAGGCCCTTTTGAGCGTTTTACGATCGTATCCGGGTGTAATACATTTTTGTCATCCAAATAACAATTCGGGACTGAAAGCAATCGTGGAAATTCTGTACGTAGATCAGCTCGAAGTACGAGGAGCTGTGCTGGAATTTTTATACGAATTGCTGGGATTACCACTGCCAATGTGGACCGACGAACCCGACGTTGCACTCGCTGCCGTCGATCCAAGTCGTCCACGGGAAACATGGAAATTATCAGAAGGCTTCGTTGCCGCTGAGGGTAAATCAATTTTACCAGCTCTCACATCTCGATGTCCAAACATAATGGAAGTTCATCTAGCACTTTTAGTCTACGTTTTACTTCAATGTGGACTCCATCACGCTCTCACCGAAACCGTACTGTCTTCCGACACTTTTATTTCTGTCCGAGCCGCCGTACTCCTTGGGATACTTTTGCACCTGGCGCATTCGCTCCTACCTCCGGATGTCTGCGACCTCACTCCACCTTTGCCAAATTTGTTAGAACATGCGAGCACGGGACGTCATCAGGCACTCGCTGCCGTAGCTATTTTTGGACGTATACACGCGATTATGCGACGTAGATTAACACCGGCGAGCCTTTTCCTCGATCGTATACTTCAAGCCGGTACTTGGCTACGTCCAACTTTGCCACGGCGAGTAAGAACATCTTCGAGAACTTGGCTACGAAGAGAATCACCTACGACGCCTCTTCTCAAAGATGCTCAAGTTTTAAGCTCCAAAGATGCTCTGGCTTGGAATTGGCCGGTGATACGCGCGATATTACGCTCCCGAGAGGATTCCCTTCGTATACTCCACGACTCGGATCATCGAGTATTCATAAAACGTGTCGTGAGATATTTCAAGCCATCGTCGAATCGTTACAGTCGCGTTGAGTTAGGAACCAACGCCACACTCGCCCGAGAAGCTACTCTCGCTGGTTGCGACATGGTAAACTATTTACTCGAAATGAATGAGCCTGAAGGGGCCAGGCTGCTCAACGAATTGATCGGTGATATCGCTGAACAAATCGCTGCCATTCGAACTTTGCCATCCGCTCACGACTGTCTCTTTTCACCGCGTCACATGACTACGACGTGTTGCCAAAAATACTTTTTGTTCCTCGGCCAGTTGAGCCATTCGGCCAAAGGTACCGTTATCCTTAAAGGCTTCAATCTCCTTGAGAAACTCCAAGACTTGGCCCTCGCAACCAATCACGATTGTTACGTCAAATTAATAATCTCTAGTCTTGATTATTCGAGAGACGGACCAAACCGCAAAGTTATGAGCACTATTATAAGCGAGGCGACTATCGAGAACACGAGACTATACGCGACACAATTTTTGCGTCTTATCCTCGGTGCAAAAATGATCGATGCTCATCAATGGGCGATCCAACTCTTATGCTCCCGATTAACCGACAAAAGTAAATTAGTTGCGATCGCTGCACTCGATATTCTTCACGATACTTGTAACGAGCCCGAATATCTCGAAACACTCTTTCATCAGGCCGGACGTGCCAGAGATTGGAACACCTGGTTAAGCCATTTGGGCGATAACGGTTATTTGCTCAAAATACGAATGTACGCCTTGCGAACCGCGTTCACCAGTCTTCCCTCACCGACCGAAGAACTCGAGAGATGGATCAAGCCTGATGGTTTTGCCGAACGATACGTTGGCCTCGTTGAAGGACAAATTCACGACTCAATGACCAGACGTCAGAGGGACGAGAACGGAACTTATTTGAGGAGATCAACCAATATGCTTGTACAACCGAAAGATATCTTCGTTCCTTCCCACTTAATTGGACAACTCGTTCAGCATGAATTGGGTGTGCAACTTATATTGAGACGAAACGTGTTGCAACGCTTCGCTCGAGTCATACAACGTTTCAAAATGGAATCAAACGGTGGCAGCGATGGACTTCCCGAAACTAACTCGCGGGTAGGAACGAGAAGCACTCGTTCTGGCTTCGACGAAGGCCACACCGTGTCCGAAGAATCGGCCGCTGAGGACAATGCCAACGAGCATAATCGTTTGGAAACTATAATCGATGCCGAAATCATGGAAACTATTGAAATTCGTACACCAAAAAAGGCAGAATCGATCAGTGAAATTCCACGCAAATTAAGCATCGATGATTCCCAACGTACCACGCCTGAAAAATTCTTGAGGGACAGACAAAACGTTGGCCTTGAAGATCGAATTTTAAAGGTCAAAGCTGCCCTGTGGGCTCTCGGACACGCTGGCACTTCCTCATCGGGTGTCGAACAATTAAATCATCTGAGTATTATCGAAATGATAACGTGCATGGCAGAAACGTGTCAATACTATACTGTCAGAGCTACTGCTCTCTACGCACTCAGTCTCATCGGTACGACACGCGCTGGCGCGGATTCACTGATGAACTTTGATTGGCTATGCGTCAGATACAAACGAGGTGATCAATGGCCCGTCGTTCAACCTACCAATCCTTATCCACCACCCAGTCCTCTTCCCGTGCAAAGGCATCATCGTAGCCTCAGTGATGGTAAACCGGAAATACCCGAGCCTATTGCACGTAGAGCCAGAAATCGTTCTGAGAGCGCAGCTACGGATATCGAAACTAAACGTTACGCACTTCAGTGAGTATTTCTATTTGTTTATGCGAATCTTATCACCCCCGACTCTGGCTTACACCATGGGAATGCAATAAAAATTTTATTTTCGGGCACCTCTGCCGTATAAATTGAATGATGAAAAATTTCGTTGCCTTCCAAGCATACGAATTCCTACTTTCTTGAAAATGTCTTGTAAACTGTGATTTTTCAAACAAACAGGGAAAGAGGAGAAACTCCGAGTCCGGTGTCGAGTGAGCACAGACTCAGTCAGCAGGATGCTGAGGGATATGCTCGGCTTCGAAGCTTGCAAAGACATCGACGACCGAGTTATTCGCACAGTAGTTTGGAGGTAATCAAATTTATGTCCATGTCTTTCTCTGTATTTCTCTGTGCAGATTTTGAAAAAGTGTGCTAACTGAATCGTTCAACAAAGTTGTTAAAAAATCTCCGTCTTAGTCGATTAGTCAAATAACTTTTATCGTACTGTACCAGCAAGCCGAGGGTTTGCAATTTTCCTCCATAACTCGACGACCACAATCGAGGTTCCCGGATTAAACCAAATTTGGAAAAAAAAATCTAGAGGAATTTTGATGAATTTTAAGGAAAGATGATCGAATTTCGACTTTTGCCAAATTTTGAGGGTAATGAGAATTTTCGAAATTTAATATCACTTTATTTTTTCTCCTCTGAAGATGTACAGTTCGGATGGACGGCTCTCGCTGCAGAGTTTATCGGAATTCGAATCCTCCCGGAGTTGGACAACGGACAACGGGCCGGTCTTGACTCCTCCGCCTCCTCGACCAACGGAAGAGGATACCCACGGATCGCAATACATGGGAATTTGTTTACCAAGAAAACTGACAATGATATTCCCTGATTCGCCGCGCGTACCGCCCACTCAACTCACGGACGATTTTGAGAAAAATAGCGCGGCCGATCCGACGAATCAGGATGAGGAATCTGGCTCGGAATGTGACGCTGACACTGAGCACTGCCGCGTTTGTCTAGTCTGCTTTCAGGGAAAATCTGGACCTAAAGAGGAGTCCATTGATGAGTCAGAACGAAAACTTCGCAGGTACAAATTCAACAAAAATTAAGGCGTTCTCTCAATATTTCTCTCAGTAAAAATTCTACTGCGTGTTTTCCCGAAATGCGAATCGTTTCCGAGAACGACGCGTAGATACTTTTTGGTTATTTCTTCCGCCGTCACGCCGATCACTTTGAAGCGGTAGAACGAGCAAAAAAGCAGTTTTCATCGGAGTCAATAAACTTCTTAAATTTTTATCATCGCAAGTATCGGTGATATTCAAAGGAAAAGGATTTTCCAAAGAAAATATTAGAAAATTGACACTATTGGAGAACAATGTTCCTAAAGTTTCCCCGAAAGCTTGAATTTATTCAGATTTTTTATCAAGGACAAGTTTCAGAATTCGGATCCAATAACATGTTCATTGATAAAATCTTTTTATTTATTCTCAATCGTCACCTTTTTTTTTGTAATCGTTACGTATTTGCTTTTCGAAACAAGACCTAAGCGTAAAAGTATGAAAAGCGGCGTTGTAAATTTCGATTCTGTCAAAAACTCTACAAACTTTTCGATGGTTATTTTATCTGGTTTAAAAAAAAAAAAATTTTTTTTCAATAGAGAAATTTTGAGGCACACTCAACGTCTCTCAAATCCGGTTTGGTATCGATATAGCCGTCAACTATTGCTCAGGTTACGTCAACGATATCCAGAAAAATTTCAAGTGAGTTTCTCACCAGCCTCTGTTTATCGAGTTTCATAAAAATCTACAAACTGGATAGTTCCTAAGAATTTTCTATTTTTATTTTATTGCATAGGACACGTGCCTGTTTTCCGAAGTTGCAGCTCGTCTAGGTTACGGGACTTACCGACTTCCAGCACGACGATTTCTACAAGAATTGTTTCTCGATTCGCCATTCGATGCTGTGAGTTTTCTTGCTTCATTTTTTCTCACGATAGCTACGAATAGATTCTTGACATCGTGGAAAACTACTGATTTTTTTTTTGTTTCGTCTGAAATCTCTTTTAAAAAAAGCATCTTAGCTTATCACATTTTTTACATGTCGATTTATCAAACATTTCAATATCGCAATAAGTTTGTGTTTTATCGTATAATTGCCACGCTGGGTAATAATTTTGTCCACTTTTCGATTGGTTTTCATTTCCCTGAACCATGTTTGATTTTTTTTTATTTTACCTCGGTCCGTACGAACGAAATTTTTGTCCTTTCCAGTTGTACAAAGAACCGATGACGATACTGAAGATGCCAATGAGTACTGAGGAGAATCCAGCCCAAATGGCAGTACCGTTTCGATATGGGGAATCCTATCGGTTGCCAGGGTTGAGTCCTGCAGCACGAAAGTTGAACGGAAGGCTAACGATCGCTGAAACGGGAATGGAACAACAGCAAGAGTTGGAATTCGAGTCAACGAGGAAGAGAGAAAGTTCGAGCGAGGCCGAAAAAGTTAAAGCTTCGGTCTACGAGACGAGCGAAGCCACAGAAAAAAAAGAGAGGCTAAGCGACGAGAAAATAATAGCTGAAATTCTCAAACCAGCCGAGATGTTACAAATAGCCAAGAGTTCCACCAAGTTATTAAAAGTAACAGGTACAAACACTGCCATCAGCCTTGATTAATTTACTCCTCGACTCTTAAATATCTGTACATATTTTTTATTCAAGTAATTATGCAATAGGAACAAAATTTAAATATTACTTATAATAATTACGATAGTTATAATTACAATAATAAAAAGAGACACTGCCAGAACCGGAACGTCGTTATTCGATGAAAAAAAAGAGAACAAACAGAGAAAAAAAATGTCTTTTCATTTTCCAAATCCTTCAAACTTTGACTCATTGCCCACGATACACTCTGAGAAAGAATCTCAATGGCGATTCATTTCTTTTCAATACTACTTCAAACATCGACGATGATGTTTATTTTTACTTTTCATAGTCTCTCAGCAAGTGCTCCTACATTTTTTCAGCAGCGAATCTTGACAATTTTTTTCCAATTACTGATCCTCTTCCCGTTGCTGTGAACTCCCGGAATGTTGCCCGTAGACTAATTCTCGTGAATAAGCGAGGAAAACTGACCTCGCCTGAGGCTGCTGACGATGTCGCTTATTTATGGAATATTCACAAATTAATATTGATTCACTTTTGTGCACACAATTAACATATCACATCTTTGAAAATAACGACAGTCAGGCGACAATAACTATTCCAACCACAGTGGAATGCCTTATGTAAGATCGTTCAAGTTATAATGTTATGCTCAATTGCATTTGGCGCTTACAAGTGACTTCCACATGTTTCTCAGCCAAAAATTCCATGGGATTTTCATAGAACTCCCAAAATATCACGTTCACGAAATGATAAAATTCTGAATAATAAGTTCCGATCGATTCCCACATTCGCAGCATTCGAAGTTTATGAAATATAAAAGTTATCAATGAAGCTGAAGTTCGCAACGTTAGGATGCAACGGGAAATATTCCTTTTTATTGCTAATATCTTTAATTTTCAAAATCATCCCAATTTTTCGAGTAGATATACTTTTTGGGGTGCAAAAGCCTCACCACAGAAAAAAAACGAATGCCGTTGCATTTCGACGATGCAAACTTGAACGACATAAGTTATCATATGTAAAAATCTGAGTTTGTGTAGAGATTTGATCTTCAGGAAGTGCCAAGTCCGCCAAGATTTGAATTTTGATTTTTTTTTGTTGCTGATATTTTTTGTTTTTTTACTATGAATTATTAGAAATTATTGCAGCCTCTCCGAACTTTCTGCGAATCCAAACGATAGTACGAACATGATCAGCGGTACTGGCCCACTCCAATTTTATATCAGCAAATTAAATTGCGTCCAAAAGTCGTTTCATCCATTCGGAAAGTGCAAACGCATCAATAATTTAAATTTAAAAAATTTTGTTGCGTGTACACTTAGATAAATTTTGAAATGTCATCGTTGGTTCCTGACAAGCTTGTCTATCGATGAGTGAACACATTTAACGCAGAGCACGGCTACCGGCGAATAGAAACGAGAGTACGAAGCAAGATTAGCAATGCTGCCCCTCCCTGGGCCGATATCTCCATCTCCCGCCTGCCTCCAGCCTATCCCAGAAAGTCTTAGGCTTCATATACAGCCGGCACCCAGTATTATGTATGATGTCCTCCATATTTTCTGTGTCCAGTCTCGTTTCGTTGCTGCTCAAAAGATCGTCGACGACAATTTCCTTGTCTCGAGCTGCTTCTACAATATCATCAACGATGGTGATTGCCAAAAAATATGTGCTCGATAAACATTTCCAGGGTGAACCTAAACGATCCGACTTCAAGATTGTCGAAGAAGAATTACCGCCACTACAAAATGGAGGTAAAATTATCCTAATCATTGATAAGCTATGTGCACAAAATTCATCGATTTATTGATCGAGTTATTTACAAATATACTGATACTATATGATTGCCAAAAACACGATAAAATTTTTTAAAAATATTACTAATTTACCGGTTTAATACACGTCACCTGTAAACGTGGGTACTTCGTGTCCCTTACAAAGGTCCCGCGCTCGTCAACACCGCTTGGGAGGTACTACAAATTTGAAACTTAGTTCCCCCTCCTACATAACTTTTTTTAGCGACAGGATGGAGCGTCCGTACATTCCTTATTTCCGAGGTACAAACCAAAGTTGTTTTTGCTTGGACACGAAAGACCCACGTTTACAGACGAAGTGTTAATTACAGTTTTTTAAACAAATACAAAAAATATTTATCAATAAACTTCGTTTTGTTTCCGTTGCTTTCAGTATATTGTAGATATCAAAAAATTGAGAAGTCCACAACAAAACTTATCGCATAGTTATACCAGTTTCCATAAGACTATACACTTGACTACATTCAATTGATTAATGTTCAGTGTTCAATAACGAGCGCCCTAAGCGTCGTGAAATTTTCCCACGATCTCTCAAATACTTCATACAAAAAAATGCACAATTTTCAGAATTTTCTTATAATTTACTGTTTGGGACTCAACATCCTTAATTTCGTAGAGAAAGACCTGACCATCCTGGGGGATGTGATTGTAAACAGCATTCTGTGCTATTGGATACAGTCCTTTGTTTCATGAAACGAAAGAACAGTTTTTTTTTTAATTATTTTTTGCCTAATTCACGATGTGGAAAGAATGAACGATTTTAATGAATGATTGCTACTGGAACCTCATATTATACGATGAACGAGTAATAATTGGGATAATTGTTGCCGGCTCACGATTGGCATCGGTGGATTGTTGCGATTAACGCCATCATTTTACACCATACAGTATCACTCCCCACCATACGTCCTCGTGCAACTCCTAATGCCATTATTTCATCCCGCACATCATCACATCGTTCATTTTATTTTTAATCTCCTAGTTGTCCTTGTCACAACGATAATCGATCGATCAACGATATATATGTCACTAGTGATTTCCAGCTGTCAAATATTATCGGCGGGCGATTTTCTTTTTCAAATATTTAGTACCACGATTATGTTTTGACAAATTCCCTGAGTATTATTAATAAAAAACCACCGATCTATGGGTACAATGGAGGGACGTACGATTGTGCAAGCTTGGAGAGGCCTGGCAGCAAATTGATTCCCAATGATGATCATTGGTGATCATAAGGATTTCCATGTATTTTTTTCTCTGTAAATTTTCTAGTCCTTTTTGGGACCGAATCAATCATAAACTTTGTGCAATGAAAGGAATGGATGAATCTTCTAAAAGTTCTGGAGGATTTGGAATAACGAATTTTCTTAAGTTTTCTTATCTTTTGTTTCTGATTATGAATCACGAATGAGCATTTCCAATTTACATGTAACATTCAATGTTTGTGCACGTTTATATTTATCTCAATGTATTCCGAATGAACTTACAATGTTAACGAAATCCTCTTATGTAAAGTTCATGAGCAACTCATGAAATTTCAATTTTGTCATAATTCTTCCGCCATTCTAATTGGTTCAGAATGACGTCAAGATATGACTCCGAAGTTATCCTGCATGTCCGAAAATGTTACAATGACAGCTGTTTCCCGGAAACAATATCGTTGACGTGAAAACAAAGCACACGATAATTATATCTGAACTGGACCAGTGTTGGAACACACTAGCTTTCACGATAAAAAATATTATTAATTGAAAAGATAAAGAGTTCGAGTTAGTTGAAGGAATAAAAACTCCGCAACAAAGAATAAGAATTTTTTTTTTCTATCCTTCTTAATCTGCTGTTTAATCATAAAGGTTCATCGTTTATGTTTAAAATTTTTTTTCGAAAATCACGCTAGCCATGGCTAAGAAATCGACGCACGTGCAGCGCGCATCAAATTCGCCTCGTTTAGTATTAAAATCATTCCAAATGATCCGGTAGTTGAAAATATTTCGATTGTTTCTATTTCGATCTTTGGAAAAGCTTTTTTTTTTTTTTTGACAGAATTCCTAGTCGCGGCTCAATACTTATCCGTGGATCCCTACATGAGAGTCTACGTTGCAGACATACCCACTGGAATAACAATGATAGGTGGACAAGTGGCGAAAATAATCGAGTCGAAAAATCCTGAGTATCCAGTTGGAAAAAGCCTCATGGGATATTGGGGCTGGCGATCACATACGGTCGTGAACATTGAGAAAAATAAAAACGCAGCAGGGTTGGACCAAAAACCGTACATAATACCAGAATTTGGAGGATTGCCTGATTCGCTTGCTCTCGGAGTTTTGGGAATGCCAGGGTGATTATTCCTATCGAAGGCTCAACTAATTGGATCCAAGTTCCAAAAAAAAACAATAATTCACGAACGAGAATTGTCATTTTTTTAGAAATACTTCTTACTTTGGATTACTGGAAATTTGCAAACCAAAAAAAGGGGAAACTTTAGTGGTGAGCGGAGCTGCTGGAGCCGTAGGCTCTCACGTGGGACAAATCGGAAAAAATTTGGGTCTCAACGTCATTGGTATCGCCGGATCTGATGCCAAATGCGACTGGTTGATAAAGGAATTGGGTTTCGATGCTGCTATTAATTATAAAACTCAGAACGTCGCCAAAGAAATCAATAAAGCTGCTCCCAACGGTGTTGATTGTTACTTCGACAACGTACGTATAATTTTTCGGATTCTGATTTCCATTGGTACGAACGTTTTTGGTAGAACACAAAACAATTCAATTAAAACTCCTCTGCATCAGAATCTTAATTATTTCACAACTTTTACAGAAAGATATCATATTCGTTACACGGAGAAAACGGATTCGTTTTGTTTATAGGAAGAAATAATATCTTTTTGGAAAATGTTCTATACGAAGCTCACAAAGCAAAAGAATCGTAGCACCAATTGCAAAAAAGCATAGTATTTATTCTTAACACTTCCAGTTTTTCTTAACATGAATTATAAACAGTTCTATATGAATAAGAAAAAATAATACACGAGAAAATGTTTTTCTCATTCGTTTTCATGAATAATTTACTACGTTAGATTAGATAAGAACAAGTAATGAGTGACAATATCTCAAAAATCGAAAATCTTAAACGGCAGCATAGTGAAATTCTATTATTACAATACGATAGAAAATTTACCATGCCCATTCCGATTTTTTTTCTAAGCAACAAAAGACTGAATTTATATGCCAGCATGGTAAAATATAGCACCCTTTTATGTTGTTTCCATAAAAACAAGGCATATATTCAATTCCTTCATGTTAACAGCCTACATCGTTGTGATGTATGATATTCCTACCGAGCATAGTACTTTTTCAATTTCCTATTTTATTATTTGCTTGTTGGGAATAATAATTGCTATGCTTAAATGTAAAATCGCTTTTCATCTCGGCAACTGAAAATATTATGATATCTGAATCCGTATCATTTCATGAAAAATCCATTTCCTCCTGATTTATAATAAAAATCGAGATGGTCATTTTTACAATCGCAATAAACTCAAAAAAAGTGTAGAGAATTTTTTCTTTTCAATTTCCATCGCTCACCATTGTTTCTCAATCAACTCCAAATAAATATTTAAAAAAAAAAAAAAAACCATAACGTGAAGAAACGTGAGAAAATCTTTGCCTCAGAGGGTTGAGTAGAGTTGAAAATGTAGATGAAGATTGTCAATGGTATTTTATTCTTAGTTAAAACAAAAAAACTGAAGAGACTTAACAAAGAACGATATAAAGGATAAAATGTTAAATATATAATTGTTCGATAGGTCGGTGGGGACATTTCAAGCGCGGTGATATATCGCATGAATCCTTTCGGAAGAATTTCCGTATGCGGTAGCATTTCGTCGTACAACGCGGATCCGAATAAACTGCCAAAAACTGCGCTCCTGCAACCAGCTTTGGTTTTCAAGCAATTGAAATTGGAAGGTTTTATCGTGACGAGATGGCAGGATCGTTGGTTCGAGGGAATCGAAAAAAATCTTGAAATGATACGAGCCGGAAAATTGAAATACCAGGAAACCGTAACTGTCGGATTTGATAAGATGTTCGACGCATTCGTGGGAATGCTAAACGGCGAGAATACCGGAAAAAGCATTGTCAAAATCCCATGAATTATTGTTCATTTTTGTTTATGAATAAAAATAATTAAAAAAAACAGTTTTAAAAAAAAAACTGTATTAACTTATGTTGCAAAAAATATCTCAAAAGTTGTCGGCAGTTTTCTCTGTTCCACCAAAAACAAGTACGAGTAGAAAATTTCCAAAAAATAATTCGAACGGTTTCGAATATTTTCTATGCCGAAAGCTTTTTTCGTTCGCAGAAAGAATATCAAACAACAGTGCGAGCTCAAATGCACTTCAGAAATTCTGCTTCGTCATTTTATAAACATCGATTATGTCCACGGTCCCATTTGCCATGTCATCCCTACAGATATAATTTCCTTCCTCGTTTCCCCTCGGCCAGAAAGCTAAAAAAGCTATACCAAGGCGATTACTTAGTTGCTCGACTCGTAGAAAAAAAAAGATGCTCAAGGCAGTCCAGTCTGGGACTCTTCGTTCATTGTGACAACGGAACATCAACTGGTTCTTCTTGCAATCAAATTCACTGTCATTTTTTGTTTTACTTCAGTAATACCTCCGAATTATTCAAGATTTCTGGTCAATTGTAATCGTTGAAAATGGTCAAATGTAAACGGTGGATCGTCGTTAAGCACTTCGAAGGAGAGCCAAAAATTTCGGATCTGAGGCTCGTTGAAGAAGAACTACCACCTATTCAGGATGGAGGTAAGTTCAGAGCAACTTCTTATCGTCCTCCACTCATATATGTAGGATCCCATACAATAAATAGGAAAATCTTTTATTTAATACAACAAACTTTTGAACAAATTGCTTTTGTTCGTTTCTTTCTTTTGATTACGACCTTCTTCTTGTCGATCGCCAAAGCAAACTGTCATTTTTTCCGACTTCTCTTTGCTCTCTTCTTCTCTTTTTTTCATATGAGGCGCCCTTTCTATCGCTGCTTGTCGCGAATCTTTTTTTATATTTGGTGTTGCGCTCCTACATATATGATAAATCGATGAATCAAGCTTGTTACAAATGTTAAGATTATGTTTTTTTTTTTTATCCTGTCGAATGAATTTTTTTTATTATTCTGACAATCTACACCTTGTTGCTGTTCAGAAAAACATTTCGTTCGAAGGAAAAAAAGAACATGATTATTGAAAAATTTGTTCGAAGAAATTGAGATTGAACTTTCTGTCATTATCAACAAAATTGAAAAATTGGGTTATTGGAGAGCTATCAAGTGCCACGATTCTAATGATGAAACGAAAACGTTTCGTTAGCAACGACTTTTACAATTATAATTGCTCTGCTTTCGTGATTCTTCTGGATTCTTTTCTGTTCCCTAGAGTTTTTGACCCAAGCTGAATATCTTTCTGTGGATCCCTACATGAGAGCTTACGTTCGAAACTATCCGACTGGAATCACTATGTTTGGGGCCCAGGTAGCTAAAATCATAGAATCCAAAAATGCGGACTATCCAGTTGGCGAGCGAGTCATTGGATTCATGGGCTGGAGAACTCACAGTGTGATCAATTTGAACAAACTTGAACAACTGTTGCCTCTGCAGGAGAAACCTTCGATTATAAGAGCCTTTGGAAATTTACCAGTTTCACTTTCTCTAGGAATTTTAGGATTGGTGGGGTAATGAATATTTTCGTAAACGTTTTTTGTAAATATTTTCTATAATAATTATTGAACTATTGAGAAGATACGAAAATTATATTAACCCTTCAAGTCCACTGGGTCCTTTTGACCCCAACAATTTTCTGTCACCGATTGTTTGGCATTTAATTGCAACGAGGGCATTTAATTTTCGTTTTCGTCAAAAAATAGATTTAGGGCCGTAAAATGTGGATTATTTTGCCACGAAAAATATCTCTACAAAAAAAAGAAAAAAAAACACATAATTACCCGAATACAACGTTTTGAAAAACGTCTTGGGTCAAATTGACCCAACACGTATAGTTGTAGGAAGTGTGCACTCGAAGGGTTATATACGAGTTTTAAAATCTTGCAGAAATTCCGCTTATTTTGGATTTTTGGAAATTTGCAACCCAAAAAAAGGTGAAACTTTCGTGGTGAGCGGAGCTGCAGGAGCCGTGGGCTCTCACGTGGGACAAATCGGAAAAAATTTGGGCCTCAAGGTCATCGGGATTGCTGGCACCGATGCGAAATGCAATTGGTTGACAAAGGAATTGGGTTTTGATTACGCCATTAATTACAAAACTCAAAATATCGATTCCGAACTTACGAAAGCTGCTCCGGACGGCGTCGACTGTTACTTCGACAATGTAGGCAAACATTTCTATAGTGAAGATCGATAAAAAATGTCTAGAAAATTGTTCTGTCTATGAAAAATAATTCCTAGAAAATAATCTCAATCGGATTTCTGTTTCCGAAAAAATTATAAGAATTTCAACATATTCATGTAAAAAAAAAAAATTCAATCGGAATATTGCTTTCCGAAAAGATTTTTCTAATCATAATCGCAATAAAAATCGACGTTACACACGATTCGTAAAACGAACTTCTGAATAACTGTCGTGATCCAAAATCCGCTTTCGCGAAAAAAAAAACAATATTCCGTCAATTTTTTGAATATTTTTTTTTTTTTGTAATTATACGTGCAATTTTTTAATGGAACTAATAAAACCATGTGCAATAGGTTGGCGGAGATATTTCAAGCACGGTGATCGATCACATGAATTTATACGGACGGGTATCAGTGTGCGGTAGCATTTCGTCCTACAATGCGAAAGAAATGCCGAAAAGTCCGATTCTGCAACCGGCTATTGTTTTCAAACAATTGAAATTAGAAGGATTTCTTGGTACGCGCTGGTCGGAGCGTTTATGTGAGGGAATTGAGAAAAATTACGAACTGGTTCGCGATGGAAAACTCAAATATAAGGAAACGGTTACCAAAGGTTTTGACCAAATGTTTGAGGCATTCGCCGGTATGTTGCGTGGAGAAAACACTGGTAAAGCTATAGTGGAAGTTTGATTATTATACGTACGAGTCGGTCGACGGAATCTTGTATAGTGTTGTGACTTTAACTGTTTAGTAATGCACCGGCCACTGTATTCTTTATAACAATTTTCACTGTGTGAAAAGAAAGCCGCGTAATCTTGCGGCCGTGGCGCTATAATCAATGGCGACTGAACCACATTACCGGAAACGCCGGCAACTGATAGGACTGGAAATAAACATAACCTTTTCCATATAGTGCTCAACAATTTTCTATTTATTTGTCTTGAGCTCAAGACTGTTGCCTTATTCTTTTTCATTAAACATTCGGTACGACATTTTCAAAGTTTTTCCTCTGACATTCAAAAACAACGATCGATTACTTTTATTTTTGCGGTTATATGCGCTACTGAATTGCATACACATATCAAAAGCCACACGGGAGCCGGAGCCGCGACTTATGAATTGAATTACGACATGGCGGATTCCAGTGAAGATACTACGACCCAGTGTCATCCGGATCACACCGAAGATAAACAAAAAGGAATATGTAAAATAAAACCCGAGTGAGTACAATTCTCTCACTTTGCATCACCAAAAATACTTTAACTCCTTCAATCGAAACCCCAACAAAAAATTCGTGACGCTATAACCTCAAAATCCGGTTCATCTCGTTCGAGCAAATCCTAACGATGTTTTGTTTCGTTCTCATAGATTCATAATCCGAATTTCAATACAAACAAACAAAAAACAAATTGCTGTCTCGAACCTGCATCAGATAATGCACTGCATCTTTACAAAAAAATTTTACCGAAATTAATCCAGCAATTTTACAGATTCCATCAACAATATGAAAGAAACTGTCACTCAGAATTTTATGCAATGACTTTTGTTTCAATCTTGTATTTGTATATTTTTTTTTGTAAGCTTACTTTCTTATATATTGCTTTACAAATCGATTTTGACAACAAAAATGTTTTTTTATTTTTTTCAAACAACAGTTGTAACTTATTATTGTAATTTATATAATTTTTGTAAAATTATACCAAATCAGATGTTTTATTCGATAGATTTATCGTTAACGACCACGTGAGGCAACTGACAGAAGAATGTTTGACGCAAGACGACAAATCCAAAGTTCTGGATCAAACGGAAGTCGTACTAGAAGGAAAGAGATTGGACGAGCCGCCATCGAAGAAGAAAAAATACAATGAGAGAAAAGATAAATTAAGAGGTCAGAACAAAGCTCGTCCACCGCCGTTCAAAGCCCCGAGGGAGGAAAACCTCTGTCCGTGGATCGTGGACCAAGCGAAGGACGAGCCAGAGAAAAAATGCCAAAACCCACGTTGTACTTTCATGCACGACCGAGCAGCCTATTTAAAAATAAAAGCGGAA
Source organism: Hyposoter dolosus (assembly GCA_963921915.1). Taxonomy (NCBI): domain Eukaryota; kingdom Metazoa; phylum Arthropoda; class Insecta; order Hymenoptera; family Ichneumonidae; genus Hyposoter; species Hyposoter dolosus. The sequence continues at coordinate 19,166,737 of OY998129.1, read as the reverse complement.
GACATTGGAGCGGAGTGTTGTCTTTTCAATTTGTCGGGCAGATGTCCCAGAGGCGTTGCCTGCAGAGTCGGTGCAAAACATTTGACCGAAGATGGCTACAACATTGTGGACAAGGAAAAATACTTGGAATACGAGAAAAAGCCTGCTTCAACAAAGAATCAAATATCCAAGGAATTACAAAACAGGCTGCGCAAGCACAAGTACAATTTTTCCAGAGCTGAAAAGATTGTGAAGGCCAATGATGTCTCGAGGAAAAAAAGTCAAGCGAATAATCAAAAAGGGTCGATCATTGACAGTGGGAACAACCAAACAGAGGACAAGGCTTCCACGACCGAAATTGGAAGTTCTAATAACGGCGCTGAGCAAATTTCAGAGGCCAGTGATTTTATTCCAAGCAACGGAAGTAGAATTAATATTCAAACTACGGATGACAACTGCGACATCAAAAATCCAAGCAACGGCACTGACAAACCGTCAAAAACTGTTGACTCTGGTACGAACAATGAAAATTGTATGAAAATTAAACCAACGGAGGGGTCGATTGCGGAAAAAGAATCAAGAATAGGTCCGGTGCCCGATCATGATCTCATCCGCCTGCGATCTTGCGAAAAGAAAAAAATCGAATGGAGAGACAAAGTTTTGTTGAGCCCTTTGACGACAGTGGGGAATCTTCCATTCCGTAGAATTTGCAAAGAGTACGGAGCGGATATAACGTGCGGAGAAATGGCTCTTGCGCCAAAAATCCTCAAAGGAGCCCACGAAGAATGGGCGCTTGTTAAAAGACACGAATCGGAAGATATCTTTGGTGTTCAGGTCTGCGGTAATAATCCTGGAGTTTTGGCAAGGTGCGCGCAGCTCTTGAATCATGAAACCGACGTAGATTACATCGATCTCAATCTCGGTTGTCCCATTGATTTGATTTATCGACAAGGTGGTGGCAGCGGAATGCTCAATCGTTTAAACATTCTCGAAAATGTTGTTAAATCCATGAGCGATGTTATCGATATTCCTCTCACCATAAAAACACGCATGGGCGTCTACCAAGACAAACCTGTAGCTCACAACTTGGTTCCCAAATTTCGTGATTGGGGAGCATCCATGATAACCGTAAGCCAATACATTTTGCTCCTTAAAAACAAACAAATTTCCAGTTTCAAATAAATGCTCGAGAATTAAAATGAACGATCTATTTCCAATTGTTATTCTTGATCATTTATTTTTATTGGTGGCGTCGTAGTCAACAACGTTGAAATGCAACGAAAACTTTTCTTTACTCATGAATTGGTTCCCCGGGTATTATTTTACTCACAGAACTCTCGAAACTCTCTGAATCTCGAAAAAACATCGAATTGTGAAAATCAAACATTGCATTTTCAGGCTCTCCTGAAAAACAGACTCAGATTTTGTGGCATTCCGCCGAGAGACTTCAATTTCATTTTCATTGTTTGTTTCTAATATTCTGAATATACGCAATTTTTTCACAGGTACACGGTCGGTCTCGTGAACAGAGATACACGAAATCCGCAGACTGGGAATACATCGAAAAATGTGCAACAGCCGCAAGCCCGATAGCCGTTTTCGGAAACGGCGATATTCTGTCGTACGACGATTATGCGAATCTCCGAGACACACACAAAACGATTCAAGGTGTAACTATCGGTCGTGGTGCTTTGATAAAACCTTGGATATTCACAGAGATCAAAGAAAAAAAGCTTCTGGATATAAGAAGTAACGAGAGATTCGACATATTGAAAAAATATGCGAATTATGGGTTGGAACACTGGGGCTCGGATACACGCGGCGTCGAAACAACTCGACGGTTTATGCTCGAGTGGATATCTTTTTTGCATCGATACATACCTGTCGGTATTTTGGAAAAACCACCTCAAAGGATTAACGAACGGCCACCATATTACGCTGGTCGTGATGACATGGAAACTTTGATGGCCAGTTCGAATTGTGCTGATTGGATTAAAATATCGTAAGCGATGAAATTCGTTAATTCATTATTGCCAAACATTTATCGCTGCAAAATAATGGTTCAATATTTCTTTTTCTTTTTCAGTGAAATGCTGCTCGGCAAAGTTCCGGATGGTTTTCACTTTTTGCCAAAACACAAAGCAAACTCCTGGAAATAATTCACCGAATCTCAATTCACCAAACTTAGTCCATCTATTTTTTTTACCAGTGCAAATGGCAATGCAAATATCTGTACTCAAGCCTCAATGGCTACGTCCTTCGGTGTCTTTCCACAAGGACGCAGAGATTTATTAAAGAAATGTTACGAATAGTTTCCTTCATTTCATCATTACATTGAGAGTCTTTTAAAAACTTTATTTCATTGTTTTTCACTGAAGATTACAGTCGCAATGCCAAAAAGTTTTATCGCGCTCGGGAAGGGCATTCATTCGACCAATTTCTTCCTGGGAGTTCAATAATGTGCCAAAATTTCGCCCAGGCTCGAAACTGGCCACATGCAATCGCAACCACTGGCAATTTCCTTTGTGAATGGTTCCCAGCAATTACCTTCCCAGGCTCGCCGTACCATGAAAAGAGTCCGGCTCCTTTGAACGCAGTGGAATCCGGGATGGGCGCATCGCTAAAATATTATTCGCAATAATAACAACAACTAAAATTCAAACTGACCAAAAGATATTTTTTCGTTTCAATTTCGGGCAATTATCCATTTTTTTTTGCATAGCTGCTTCTTTGAAATTTTATTCATGGTTATCAAGTGGGAAAAAGGACAAATGAATTTTCTCAAAATTGAATTTCCCGTCTTTTGCTTCAGTGAGAAAGTTTTACCAATATTTCGTCCATTATTTTCTTTCATTCGACTAGCCCAGACCTGGACTCGTGATTTTTGTTTTTACTTTGCAAGAAAAGGTAGATATTTTTTTCAATTTCCTTTTTTTTCTTCATCTCACCTGCTTCGCAGGTTTCACAGGATTCCTTTGCGTCTGATCGAAGTTGGAATAACTTTTGCAAAAAACCTCGTGATAGTGTGGCGGCTGATATTCGTATTTGGCGTCGCTCATTTGTATCTTTCGGGTTACAATTTCGCAGAGATTTCGATATTCCTAGAAAAAGAAAAAATCCATTTTCAGGACGGTAATTTTTATCCTGTTTTGCATTATTCTCAAAAATAAATCTCATGAGAATTCAATGTTCGCCGATTGGAAAAATCCAAAATCAAAGGGGTTCACATGCGGGAATTATAATTTGGAACGAATATGCATTGAAAAAAAAAAAATTATTTTTTGAACATAATTAACATTTTCAAATATTACAATTTAATTTTTTAAATTCTGGTATTTATCAGTAATTCGGATTGTCATTCATTACGATTTTAAATTCCACGGAAATGTGAGAAAAAAGTCGTAATTGTTCTTATCACGTCACGATCATTGATTTTTTAATGCAATCAGAATAATTAACAACAAGAAACTCATTAATTATTCATCATGATTGCGGTATCGACGGATAAAAACCCTTGATTTGATTTTTTTTCGAAAGGTACCTAGTTCGATATATCGCACGATCGAATTCCGTTCGATTGCTCTTCGTTCATTGTTTGGCAACAAAGCCTGTAAGGTTGGCATTGAATTTTCGACCCAAACACATGAAATTCTAAAGCGTTGCACGTGTTCACTGACCGGTAACAAATTTCTATCGGGCCTATCGACGTTCGCAAGTTGTTGATCCGTGTCTTCCTCGTAGTCGTCGAGGTAGTCGGTCTCGGGTAAATACGAAGTGTCCCGTGTTGTCATTGGTGAGTCGCCGTGACCTTCGTTCGGTTTCGGACGGTTTTGAGGGCTCCACAAAATTTCCTCAAGCAGTTTCGGCACATTGAGTCTCTCCGCAAAAGAGTCACTAGGGAATTGGCACGTGATGACAAGTAAAAAAAATCCCACGCTCATCTGTTGATCAGTAATAATTTGTGATTCAGTGGAACGTATGCAGCGAAATATTTCCGTAAGTTTTTCCCTCGTTCTTCGCACTAGCATTAAGACCAGCAGACGTTCCAAGATAATTGACACATTTTTCAACTCAACGAATTTCGAGAGTATTGAAATTTCGTCAAAAACGAATTAGCCTATAAGGAAAAAATCAATATCCCCACAGCCAATAACCAACTTTGTTTTGTACATAAAGAATCCCTTCGTTACCCAAAAAAAATTTCGAAAAATGAATTTCAAAATAAAAAAAAATCTACTCTGAGACTCTCCATTTATGTGTCGGAATCTTCGATGGCAACGACGTTAAAAATTTCCGATATCATAAAAGTTTCCTGATATCTTGCAATTATTTTCCCAATTGACGCAATCAATGGTTAAATACATATCCAAATTACTTTTCATTCAAATTTCCACCTCCTAAGGCTTCAATATTGATATTTTTGAAATTATCCTACTTTCAAAAAATATTTTCATCATCGAGTAAATTTCGAGTTTTTCTTCATTATTGAAACTCATATTTATTTGTCCTCTATAAAAACGTGAACAGATCCTTTTGTCAAAAAGAAAAAAAAAAACAATAAACAACTCCCGAGAGATGTTTTTCTAAAATGTTCTTTTCAAACTGATAACCAGGAAAAATAAACAACCAGTAGGTCAGGTAGCAGGAAATGAGCATATGCCAGCATTTTGAGAAAAATGATTTTTATATTTCTTATAGAATTGCTGCATGTAATTAGAGATTTCCGAATGGATAGAACAGCGAGAACTCTGGTCGTTAATCCGACGTTCTATCCGCTCTCAGTTTGATTAAATCTTACCAATCTATGAGATAACATTTTCATGTTGATTTTTTTTTACTAAAATTGTATCGATCTTGAACGATTGGTAAATCGAGCTGTAAAAAAGTTTCATTGAATAAAAAAAAACTCGAAAAGTTTCGAGGTTATTGCATCCAGGAAATCATCTGTGAGAGTGGGATTCTAGAGAACAATAAACCCTTAATTATGAGGGTAATTGCAGCATCAAACTCTGAGAAAATTAACGTGGAATCGCCTCGGGAGTTTTCTCTTTTAAACAAGACGACCATTCGTTTCAATCGACTAACTTCGACGATGTGTAATTCTTATCGATCTCTGAACAACAACTTTCCAATCGTTCAATAAAACGATGAGATTAAATCATAAAACTTAACAGTCCGTTCGCGAAGAAATAATTTTCAAAAACTTTCCATGTGCCTTTGACTCGATTGAACATTGGATGATGATAAATTGATGTAAATAAAAATTCTGAAACTGTGAATTTTTCTCATAAACATTGCGAAAATTCTACGAGAACACATGAAAAATTGTTTTGAAACGAACGACAAAAATGTTTCAACAAAGTTTGTCCGTATAGATTTCATTCGTTTCCGCGGACGAATTTTCGAATCTTTTTTTTTTCTGAGGTTAATATGAAAGAATTGATGATCGAACCTCAGCCATCAAGTTTTGGTTTACACAATTTTTTCGAGTCTTACGAAAAGTGAAGTGAAGATATATATTTTTTTCGTCACAGTGTCTAATTGTTTCGCAATGATTGCGAGGCATTCCCGAGACAAGAATATCGAATTTAGATCGAAATTCTAACGTATTTCCTGGACTCAAAGTCCCGGAGAAGTTCGAGTCTGTTGATGGTGTCTGTGATAAAGAAAAGTATCGTGTGAAGTCAAGTGCAAAAAGATTTGTGTGTACGCGTTTGAAGCAGCGAAGGCATGCAGCGTCAATGAAAGCGACACGATTCTTGACAAAGCTTCGTATCAATGAAGCCAAGAGAATATTTCCTATTTGTTTTTTTTCTTCACATTTTTGTCTTTATCACATCGATCGAAAGGATTTGTTCGATATCGAGAAATCGTTTGGGTTGGAGGAAACTCATATGAATGGAGTGGGGATCGAACTTTTGATATCCGTAAAAAATTCAACATATATAGAGCGATGGCGGCGCATGTCGAGAGTCAATGAGTTAGGCAGAACAACTCTGGGAAGCTGCTCGAGAGTTTCCCGTGAAAATCAGTGTCAGCCGGTTCGCAAGGTCACTGTCGATTAAGCCTCTCGGTGGGAGACGTATTAGTGCGCGATATACACACCTTCACACATTTTTCTCTGTGTATGCGCATATTTCAATCATATATTCATACCGTACAACGTATACCTCGGAAATAGCAGTCAAATTAATTCTCCCTCTTCAGCAATGCCCTACGTCTCGGAAACTGTTTCAATTCATTTACTTAAGGTAAAATATCTGCTTCACACTTGTCAAATGAGTGTTCAATTTTCACAATACTTGTTTTTCATGTTTCATTTAATAATTAAGACGATATCGCTGAATATTTTCTTAATCTAGAAAAATATGAATAATAAAAGATTCGTAGAACCAGCAACCAATAAATGCAGAATTCCACGATGTAATATTGTCATCGACATTTTTATTTTGCATTTACATTTTACTTTGTTTCTTTTTCATTTCCTTTTTTTTAATATGTTATAAAGAAAATTTAAATATCCAACATAATTTATTGAATTTTTAAATGTAAATTTAATAATTTATAATTCATGGAATTTTTTTTACACGGAATACTGATCGACCTGGGAAGAGTTCGTAATGGAAAATTGGGAAGAGAAATTGACCTACTAAAGGATATTTCTTTTCTATAGTAACTCAGTGAAAATTTTGGGAATTAAATAAAATTTCGTAGTGGTTTCTGTTGCATTTACAATTTCCGAAATTTCGATAACTTACGAATTGCACTCGAACTTTTAAACTGACTCGGATGTTTTCGTGAAAATCAATTTTTTCACGTTCAGCATTTGATATTTGAAGATTTTTCAATGATTTGAATTTTCGAAAAGTCTGAAAAATGTATGCACGCTTGCACAAATCTCTGTAGACTCGTTCCATATCTTACAAATTAATACTTCATTTACAGAAGTAGTCCAAAGTCAGATGTAGAGTTCAAAAACAAAACCTGGACGCTTCCATTTGCAGTAATTGCGAGAGAAAAACGTCAGAGAGGCACTGAAAGTCATACACATTTCTCGGTACAATTGGGAACAAACGTCATGCACTAATCGCAGTCTCCAAGCTCTGGACGATTTCGTGAACGTCGTGCGAATTATTGAAATACTTCTGGACAGAAACCAATAAACACAAATTTAAAAAAAACGCGAGTGATTGGTGAATAAAAAAAATGGTTACTAAACATTTTCACAAGACTCCTGCGAAGAAGTAAGTAGAACGAACGACTGTAATAAAATGGATATTTTTATTGGGTGAAAACTCTTGACGCAATTAGGAAGAGCATGGAAGATTGAGTGAAACGGTTTTGAGGCAAATGGATCATCGAGTTTTGAGCTAGAATTGACTTTGGGTCCCAGGTCAAAACCTACGTTTTCGAGACTATACACTCGCGGTTATTGAATTCAGAATAATAAAAAATCGGTGGAATGTTGATTAATTGTGTAAAATATTCACTTTTACGATCGTCATAGTTTCCAATAATTTTTTTAAGCCCTTAAATTCGATATTTTCAAAAATTTTATCACGCAGCAATATTAAGGAATGTTTAAGGTGTACTCTAGATTTTTTCCGACAGCCGGAGGAAGTCCGCATTGAACCAAATTGACCCAGTGTGGAAACGAAGGGTTAAAACGATCTTGTCGAATTGATTGATAGGGTAGAAAAATCTGAGCATGAGCAAGGATCTTGGTAACAAAACTATAAGGAGTCTGTGAACTCCGAACATCGTAGATTGGTTTTTCCACTGATTTATTTTAAAAAAAAACAAAGAATGATTCTGTTGACATAAAACATTTCTTCACCGAGAGCCCCGATTGCCAAAATTACTCCATCGTTGTATTGAAATAATAAAAACGAAATTCGAAAAGTCTTCAGTACCATGGACACTAGGTTAACCCCCAAAGCTATATAAAAATGAGAAAATCCATTATTTCCGTTTGTATATTTGGATTGGAGAAATTGAGGAAAAAAAATCAAACTGCAACGAAAAATTGTGACTCGAGGGTAGAATAACAATAGCGTTGAGAGTCCCATAGAGAAAATGCATATGTCTCAATGATTACACACGTGCATAGACACTACCGGTTTTGCCTCGATGTTATCGCTCTCGTTTCAATGTCGCATCGATTTATCGGACTTTATCGTATACTATTATGTCATTACATGACGATGAAACCCTCGCCATATCCCCTGAGGCTTCCATTTTATCAAATCCGTAAATAGGGGCATGAAAAAAGTTTCGTTATTGCTTCACATTCGAGACTTTATTTCTGTTGTCCTGCCGAGTGAAAAAGGGACTCGAACAGTATTCTTTCTCTGAGAGTTACGAACGTCACGAATTTTCACGATTTTTCGTGATTCGAATTAACCACGTAAACGAAAATATTTTGCCTCGTCTCTGGCCGGTTATAAATGTCATTTGAGCTCCGTGACCTCTATTTTCTCATAGGTCAAGCATTGTAGTGTTTACAAACATATTAACGAATCCCTAGGAAAAGGAAACACGTCTCGCTGAATTTCGATGTTATTCAGTGCCAAAAATATCGAAATCTCGAGTCTATGTTTGTTTTTTCACGTGAAATCGCGATATTGAGAAAATAAACAAAATTATCATGTGCCCGCTAGCCATCATGCTGCTATAAAAAATATTACCGGGCATCGGACATTCGGAGATTCCAATACATTTCACAAGCCAGTCAAAGTTTCAGTCTCGAAATATTTAATCTCAATGAAAACCTACTTTTCCTTGCTTTAGGGGACACTGATGCTCAAGAGGGATATTTATACACCTGGGTGAGTTAAAAGGAGTCACAAGTTTTTTTAAATCTCAAACCAGAGCAATGTGAACGAATTTTTATACAGAAATTTTTATGAAGACAAAAATTGAAAAAACTGGTGGTGGATAAATTTGAGAAACCATTTGACTGCTTACACTTTTGGCAGAGCAGCAAGAACCCCGTGGAATTATTCGAATGATTTACAATTTCGTGAAAAAAATCGTATGCTTCTTAGGGTTTTATTAAAAATTCAAAATTTAAGTTTTCGGACAGAAAAAACCTCCATTCAGTGACTGCGACAGTTTCACTAGTATTTTTTTTCCACAATATAGTTTGATACATTTTTACTGAAACAGGTTGCCCACCACGACTTTTTGGAGCTCTCGAAATTCCGTTAAACTGTCCCAATAATTGTGCGATATCGAAATCTGAAAAATCAAATCTTTTGTGTCAAGAAACATATTCCACATCCCTCCGAACTGATTCGTCCTCTGGTTAACTAATTTCCACCTTACTAAGAGATCCCTCGGACGGGTTGTACACAGAAACTTTTTCCTCATTGACATCCGCATCGGATGGGCTCGAAGACCGAGGAAAACTATGAGAAACGTCGTCGATGTGAGTGGCTTCATTTTTACTGAGTTTCGGTTGATAGGAACGGACAGATATATACAAAAAGGCTGTCTCTCGCTTAGCGATTGATCGGCACACCTGTCCATGGCCAAACGGACACCCAACTGAGTAGCGATCTCACCCAAGGCTGCTCTATACTCAATTATTCCAAGTCCAAGTGTTTTTTAATGCATCGTAACAGTCCCGAAAGATTCAAAGTGAAAAATACACATTGATGAAGAAAAAAATGACAGATTCGAGTCGGAGAGATCGGGGAATTGTAATATGTACAGGAGCGCAGTACTGGTCTGTAAACTCTTCGAGTTTACAAGCCCGCAGGGGCTCGAATATATATTTACAGGCATAAAACCGAAATGATCTCGGTACTTGTTTCTACATTAGCGCGTATATGTACTTTACGACTGCGTGGTCGATTCTCTCTTTCTCTTTCTCTCGCATTCTGTTTTCTCTTTTTGTTCGGAACGTAGGTAGTTATCCAATTGACGGAGATGCCCCTGGCCTGACATAGCTCAGTCGATGGCGAACTAAGGATGATCCAACTTGACGATCCCCTAGTAGCTCTGTCACAAAAGCCAGCCTTCTTTACCGAGCAATATTTCTCCTACATTTTGCCAAGTTTTTCGCGGTAAATGCGAGCGTCATCGCGACGATAATCTTGCTAAATAATCGTCATTGATAATAGTCAATTATTCATTGCTGTATAGACACAGATGATATTGAAATATCGACGTCACGCGAGTTCTGCAAACTTCAAACTAATCGCTTGAGTGTTGGCAACTTCATAGTGTCTCAACTCTTGCTATAAATTAGTGGAAGGAACTTGTTCGATTCAAAACACTAGAAGCGGTTCGTGGCTTCGGAACCAGCAATTTTCGAGCTGACGAGACGTTCCGGTTTTTTTTTTTTTTTTTATCGTGGAACTACTGAACGGAGGCGTGGGAAAAATCGATTGAAAAACTGGCTTTTTCTTTGGAATTACGAAAACAAGTTTACGACGAAAGCGACACTTCCGGCTAGTCAGTCCACCGACTCTTTCGTTTACGAATTCAAAAGTGGTTTTTTACGCCTTGGAATTTTTCGTAACTCTGGGATTTTTTGTGCCAATTTTTTCGTCGTGTTTTTTTTTTCTGATAAGTTTCTCAAGTTCGGTGGTGAATAATTTTATAAACTTATGACTTTTCCCTCGATGGAAAAATTCTACACGATTTAATGAAATGTGCTGATTATTACGAAGAAAATTATTCAATCATGGCGGCAGATTTGTGCAGAAATGGAACTCTGAGTGCAACATCGAACAGGTATTTTGTTGGCTTTATTTTTTCAACAATATTCTGTGCCAGGATTTTTCCTCAAGTTTGTTTTCTGCGATCTGGATAAAAATTTATTTTCAATGATTTTTTTTTCTTCGATTTTAATTTTAACGTTCATTAAATTTTACACGTTTAATGCGTAAATTCGAAACTTAAGATTTTTCTAGTTTTCTCAATGTTTTTTTTTTTTTAATTTACGAAATCGCCCTCGAGGATTTTTTTTATCCTACTTTTCGTGGCATACGTGGCAGAGAAACACTAAAATAGCCGTTTACTCACTCACGAGTTTTAATGAGCAATTGACCCTCGACCACACACCGCCCGGAGGTTCAATTAAACCGATTGCCGTAAAAGCAAAATTGGATTGCGAGGGTCCCTGGAAACACGTCAACCCGAACGGATTTCCAAATTATTCGAATACCTACCTACTGTTTTTTTTTTTTTTCTTAATTACACAAATCGGCAAGACTCGAAAATGATCTGAAATTATTTCGAGAAAGCAGTGTCTCTCTGGGACACAAAAGTTTCTATACTTACATCTCCGAAATCTAATTTTCCGGATTATTAACGAAAATGCGTCCTCAAGTTTTCCAAGGCAATGCATACGTTCGAAGAACAATCCTTTCACGAAAGCTGAAAAATCAATTTATTTTTTCCATCGCTATGGCGCCTCCCAAAAGAGAAAACAATCAGTAACTAATCAAACTAAAGATAAAAATAGCCAATTACTCAATTATAACAGCCTAATTACCGCAAGCAAGATTGTAAAAGTAGCAAACGATAAGGAGTTAAATGAACCGGATATATTGTCTGAGACTGTAACATTCTGTTGTACATTTGTGAATAGATGCACTGCGAATCATGAAAATTGAAGGACAAATTTGTGCTTGAGTTTGCATTGGCACTTTGTAGTTTATAACTGAAATAATTTTATTGAAAGGTCGTGGCAGTTATTCGTGTTAATAATTCGTGTATCAATTGAGTCGTTCTGATTCTAATTTTTGGCATAAAAGTGATCCTGACAGTGGTTTCCGGTCATTCATTGGTCAGTTCACTTTCTTTTTGGAATATCGATCCCGAATTGTTGCATTGTTCTGAAATTCGATTATTCCTCTTGCCTGAAGAAAGAGAGAGAGAGAGAGAGAGATTTGCGAGATTTTTATTTATCCACGCTTCGTTGGTTCAGTTTCTCGAAATAATTAAGCAGAGTAACAACGTTCGTAGTGATTAATTAAGTACGTTGTATGGCGACGGTCAAATCTAAATTATTGTTTTCAGTTTTTCTTACATACAAAATGGTTTGCGAGCCTAAGTTCGTTAAAAAAAATTTGTTACAAATTGACCAAAGAACAACGGACTTTAAATACCAAAAAATATTTGTTATATAGTAAACAAAATTTCGAAAAAAATTTACGACCGATTTTTTTCGAAAAACTAAATAAAGCTTCTTCGATGTTACATAAAATTGTATGCAAAGTTTTAAGAGGCTTCACCATTTAGAAATCGAAATATTTAATGTTGAAAATTTGAACTTTTAACACACGCTCTTGTGAGAAACTACTGAAAATTGTGATTTTTATAAATAAATATCTCGACTTTTACATAGTGGAACCTCTTAAAATTGCGCTTAAAACTGCTTTAACGCTTTAGCAGTTAATGCGTGATTCGATGCATCGCTAAGCGGTCACCTATCCGAGTACTGGATTCGCCCAGACTCGAAAACCGATCGTTCGGTCGTCAGTATCAGGATATTCGTTATAATTATTTCGTAGAAAACTACGAGTCACTTTTTATTTATATTATAAATTGATCCACCGAGAGAAAATTGAATTATCGATTCATTTTAAAAAATTTCTACTCCTCATTCTTTTCATTTTTATACAACAATGTTTAAAAAATTTTTTTTCTTAATTATTACTCAACGTTTGAACTCATTCGATCGGTAATTATGTATCGATAATAATAATAATTATTCAATAAAAAATTCAAAAGTATTGGCCACTGTTGAGTTGATAAAAAAGTAAACAAGTTTTCTTGGCCAAATGGGCTTTCAATAACGTTTACTTGACACTCTGAGCCACCGAAACAAGTTGAGTAAACAGTGAGAACGTCATAAATTGAGCTATTATCGACACTCAAATGTTTCAATGAGAGTCACATGACAAAAGAAACGGCGATGATACACGATCTTTCGAGAATTCTACACTCTTACCCTGTAATGGAAAAACAAAAAAATCCACAAACTCACGTGATGATAAATTTGTATGAATATATGTTGCTGTTTTCATTGCTCATTGTTCTTCCATCACGAGTCTTTCATTTGTTCAATGAGAAAATAGTGGAATCCTCGCCTCATTCAAGAACAAATCGAGCTGATCATCATCAATGTCGAATTGAACTTTTCATGCATTTACACATCAAGTTACGAATGTGATATTGAACTTTTCATCGCTACGATGTAACCGTAATTCTCACTTTTTCGATTCATCGTTTTTTTTCATTTTAACATCGTCCATAAAAATGGCAACGCTACCTTTTTCATGAAAGGAAAAAAATTTATGGGTTACATTTAAAAAGACATTCATGCAATTCACATTATTATCATAGTTCGGTACGAAACGAATTTCTTCATAAAACAGGACGAACGGAGGACTATAAATTGTCGACGATACGAAACAAAAGGAAAACTCGAGACCGCAGCTAGAAACGATGGTTTTACGAGTGCAGGAAACTCTCCACGTGATCCAAAAGTTTTCTTAGTTGTTGTTGTTTTTTATTCGTCAATACGTGTAATCGTTAATTGAACTCGGTAATTGAGAGTATCTCGTGTCGACGATAAAGCCATTTTTAACTCCTACGGATTGAATGGTTGCTTAATTCGATCATCCCACGTTCGTAATTAAATCGAGACTTTTGGCTGCTGAGCAAGATGGAAAATTTCATTCAGGGGATACTCTCCATAGGATATCATTTTTTTAATTTTTATTCGCAAATTTAAAAACTACACATTGTTATGGGGGACCGTGAAAAAACTCGCATTCCATGAAATAACTTCAAAATTTTTCTACACTTTTTCATTTGGAAAAAGATTCGAGAAGTTTGTGAAAGTCAAATTTGAATTTTTGAAAATTATCCAAAGGGCTAGATTTTTAATTGTGACTGTGGCGAGGACTGCTGCCTGCAAATTTAGTTAGTGACAATTTCCTTACATTTTGGCTCTAATTCTTAATTTCGTTGGAAATTTGCACAATTATTGGGACATTGACAAATTAACCATTGGAAGAAATTAAGTTTTCATCGATTTTCTGGATGTTTCTACTTTTCTTGGAGTTTCGTCCATTGAAAACGACCGTGGGCGATCTCGAAGGGTTTCTCTCTCTCCTGCTCCCGCTTTCTGTCTTACGCATTCATGATTCCATTTTGCCTACCACAGAGACTCTAATTTAGAATCGGCGATGTTCACCAACATCAAAGTACTCCGGACCACCGAATTAAACTTTTAACCCAAATATTAACGAGAACATCTCCACCTCCTTATTTACGCGTTACGAGTACGTGACCATAATTTCCATCCATTTCTTTCTTTTTCTTTAAACAAAAAAAAAAACAGACAAAAACTCATGGGTCTCAAATGATAATTTTCTAAACGCTCGCGCGGTTAACACACTCAAATTTAGCCACTTTATTGAAACATCGGGTCAATGTGACCTGGAGCGTATTTTATCCGCTTGTCATCAGCAGATCTCGGTCGAGCATCAATTCAGAATATTCGTACATCTGTACATACGATTCATTAAAAATGATTTTATTAATGAGGATTTTTTGACAGTAAACAAAAAAGACGATGCGTTAACTTGAAATTTGGTTTGAAAATTTTTCGAAAACTCTTTGCCATAGTCCAGTGAATGTCTTTGTCACACGAAATGAATTTTAGTCATGAAATCCCACTTTGTTGTTCTTCGTACGGTACACTACAAAATTATCGCCAATTTTATGATCCGTATGGAAACGAGTATGGCTGACGAGATAGTGCGATGCTCTCGAAGTCAAAAATAGATCGAAAAAAGAAATTCCTTGACCACGATAATCTGAATAGTTTTAACGCTCAACTTAGAGTCAAAATCACCTGAGTTTCCTCTCTGTTTGGTAAGCAATTAGAAGGAATAAGATAACTCGCAGGGAGAGTGTGCGAAATTCCAAATTTAAATATAACCACGAGAATATCCTTCGCAAACGCGTCTGTCCTTGTGCTTCGGTTTGCCATCGGTCTCATCATTTCCAATCCTCTAGAATCAATACCAAAAATCCTGTTTCCTGAATTCTCAAAAATTCTTCTAAATTACTTGAAAGAAAAATAAACATTAGCTCATTTTTTTCCTCCATTTTTTCGAAACTGCTCGTCTAAAAAAAATTCAACGAACCTCCTCGAGAGGAAATTTAGTTACTTTATTATTTTCTCCAACTTGTATTGCCTCTGGGATTTCACGATCATTCATCCAACTGGAATATTCATGGAGTCGTTTTTTTTTCAATATAAATCATCAACGCGCAAAAATATCTTAGCAACATGGACGAAAAAATTAAGTTTTTCCGATTTGTATAATTTTATTCATTCATGTTTATCATAAACAAAAGGGCAGTGCCCAATTACGATTATCTTATTTACTTTTTGGTCGAATATACAAGCAAAAATTAAATTGCGGTGTTTGTCGTAATATCGGAGTCAAGGACTTGATTTTTTTTACTGTTATTGTCAATTGTTCCATAGGGCAGAAAAGGCTTTGATGAAAAAATAGTAAATTGGAGCAAGTATGGCAACTCATGAAATGAGTTGAAATTCTATGAAATTCTGTAGTTTGCCATTTTCGTCACTACTGATAAGATAGGAGCCCCTACGAAAATACAGTCGTAACTTGTGTCATTTGAACACGTTTTATTTTGTAAAATTGAGCGAATTCTCTAGAAAATAAAATTCAATCGATTCCTGGTTTTTTGCATTCCAACGAAACTCAATTCCTCAAAGTACGAAAAGTCTTTCAAAAACTAGCAACGAAGACGCAGTAGGTGTAAAAAATTTGAGAACCAACTTTCCAAATGGAATTTCCATTTCGTATCAAAATCATCGCAAGTATGAATTTATAAACTTCAGCATTTTTTCTGCTCACTTACGGAAATTAAAAAATTACGAAAATTCTTTTATAACAAGTGAAAAATTGTTGGTTTTTATTCTTTGGTCTGTGGTGAATTGTTTGAAAAAGCAAATTCAGCCATTCGTATATTTTCGTCAGACTGTCGTCTCTCCCAATGTTTCAAGTCTCTTCGCCAAGAGAGCGGTGTATCGGATTATTTTTAGATGACAGGATGGGGTCTACCCCCCTTGATAGTGGCTAAAAATAGCAAGTAAGGCCAATCCAGCTCCAATTATTCCATTTAGGTATTTAGGTGACAATCGACCGACCGCCAATTTAGAAATATTCCACACGATTCAAAGCGGCCAGGGACTCGAGCACCACAAAAGTCCCTTTGTACTAAGATAAACTCTTTACCAACGTTGCCAATACGACAACACTATTATATTTCTCATAAATACATCTTCCCAGAAAGCGCAGATTCGTGCCGAAATAAATTTTCAATTCAACCAATTTTAATAAATCTATTAATTATTTCCATTTTTGTTCTGAAAATTTAAAAAACTCGAAAAATTTCATTTTGTTAATGCACATCTTCGAAAAACTTATCCCCGGACACGAAAACGACACTTTCGAATTGTCGAGAATTCCATAAATATAATCCGATATAAAAATTGGGGAATCAGTTCGAACACAAAAAGGGAGTCGAGTCAAAGAATATCGTAGCAAGGATTTTTTTTTCGTACGTTATAACATCGAAGGAACTTATTTCTGGAGTTGACCATTTGCTAATTATTAATTGTTGTTCATATTAAGAGCGTAGGTGTATAGATCCGCAAGCTCTAGATGAGCTTCGTTAGCGCGTCGTAATAGTTCATGAAGATTTATGGAATTTTGCGTTCCAACAATTTTCAACTTTTCATACGACACGATTGAGGTCAAAGCAGCCCCAAATTTTCTTCGATGATTAAGTTTTTTCATTCCAATTGGAAATGCAAAAAAAAAAATGCATGCGAATTAATTTCTGAGCTCCACACTTGAAAAAAAAACGAAAATTAGTCGAGCAGAAATTCGACAAAGCTTTAGACCAACTTGTAACTTTGTCTTCCAATTTTTGTTCCGATCAAAAGAGAAAAACATTCACGTGTTACTAGGAAGTTAGAGTCATCGTTGAAAAAAAAAAAACAATTTGCACTGTCTTTTCGTATTACCAGGCATTCTGGGTCGCTCTGATCCTAACAATTTTCTGTCACCGATTGCTTGGCATTTAATGGGAACGTTTTCGTTTTTATAAAAAAAAAATTTAGAGCCATAAAAAACGTCTCTACACAAAAAAAAATAAAAAGAGAAAGGTTGAAAATATCAAGCCCAATAATAGGGATCAATAATGAGAAAACTTAATGTAGCAAAAACATGACACGTTTGAGAACACTGAGACGAACGATTTTTCAACTTTTCTCCGAGAAGGAAATCAAATCCACTGAGTCAAATAAAAAGTACACGTAATCGCACGTTTTTTTTTTTTATCAATTTTTCTCGTCCTCAATGTTTCTACTTTTCGTTCCAGTATAATCTTCCCAGCCGTGTTAAGACTTTTGTTGTCCCGGCTAGTTTCGCGTCTACTGATTAAAAGGCTTGGGAGATTCACAAAGAAGTAATCTTCATCGACGTAGAATAATATTATGCTCGAGGAGGAGAAATATGAGAGCTTGAGTGCCCCTTAAATTTCTTACCCGTCGTACAAACTCGTGAAACTTTTGCTTTCAGGGCCGTAGGCAACATGCGGCAAAGAAAAAGCGATGGCCCTCTCGGTACCAAAGACCCAGTCTCTGCCTTGCCCGAAGAACAACTCAAGTTCCAAGACACAAGATTCTTGACTTCTCTTGTTCTCGGTAGAAGCAGGTAAGTGTATCCACTTTTTATATTCTTCTCCCATTTAATTACCAATCGATTGCTGCTCAATAGGACGATCAAAACTCATCGATACTTATGACACTGAAGTTCGCAGCGTTCGAGTCGAACGAAAAATACTTTTTCTATTCATTGTTTGGTTAATTTCAAAAACCATGACAATATTCCTACCGATTTTGTCTTTAAATCCCAAGAATTATCGTTTTATTCTCCAGACCAAATATCGAATAAGAATCACGAGCTCTGCTCAAGAAAAAACAACAGACTTTCGTTGCATTCCGACGATGCAAACTTCAACATCGTTCGATACACTTCATTCTTTTTTAACAATAATTGTCGATCGATCAATTGTGAAATCGAAACAACTGAAAAATTTATTTCAAATCGATTTCCTGACTCATTTGTTCATTCAACTATTTATAAACCACGTGCAAATGTATCCTGATCGATTTTTCAAAACATTCATATTCATAAGGGCTCACGAACGTTTGACAGGATCGGAAATCAAATTCAACATGAATAACCGTTTTATATTCTAAAAAAAATTATCCGCTGACACGACTTTTCGTGTGTTTTCGAAGACGCATTTCTGTCGAAAAGCGGAAAATTTTCATTGAGGATATTGTGTCGTTACACAATATCCAGACAGATACAGAGATTTTAATAAATCTTTGCAAGCAACTGAACTCTCCCGTAGTCATAGTTGCCCGCTGGTCAACAAAAAACTTCGAACCCACTCGGAATAATTACAAAAGGGGCTTAAGACGTTCAACGATACGAACAAGATCCAACGATTCCGATTCAATAACGAAAAATTCAAGTTCCCGATTACACTTTTTGAAGCAAATGACAAACACAAAAGCAACAAGTATCAGAAACGAAAGGACAAGGAAACTCAATTTTCCTCAAAACGGGAAAAAATATTGAGGTCATAAATTCTATTGCAATGTATTTATAAACTTTTCGTCCAACGATAAGCCGCGATCAATTACACAAACCCTCAAAGAAAAGTGTAACAACGATGATTTTCGGGCCTAAAAGTTGAGTGATACATTTGACCATATAATTCCGATCAATTTCGATGAAACTTGAATCAACATAAATTTTGTTTCCAGAAAAACACTCAACTGAATAAAATCGTTTAAAAAAAGTTGAATTTACGTTTTTTCTGTTGTACTCACTATCGGTAGATTCATTTCCACGCGTGGCGTTAACGAAAACAAAAACAAAGCCTTCAGTTCTCAGAAAAGATGGAACGCTCGCTGCCCCTATCGAAACAACTCCGAGAACTGCCGTTTCCGTGACTTTTTATATGGGAACCTCGAATCTCTATCCCCCAACAAAAAGCGATATAAAAGTTGAAAATCTGTGAAAATCCAGGTGGGATCTCATTGTCAATAAAGTCCATCGCGATAAGGGAGCTTGACCGCGACCGTCGTTGATTTTATTAGATTTTCAGGAGTCCGCGGCCATACATTTATTAATATCAATATATACATAAATATATGTGTGTGTGTGTGTGTGTATTCACAGGACTTAACTGTATTCTGTAATCATGATAATTGGAACGCGTCGACGTGACTAAGGCCAGTTTTGTTTCCCTTAACTCATCGTATATATTGTCGCCATAAGTCTCGCTCACTAATTCTCCTCTCGAGTCTCCCACTCACGCAATTTCGATCGAAAGCTCCTCGCTAGCAACCCATTCCGGGGATTCCTCTTTCCCTAACGATTAAAAAAAAAAAAAAAACGGCGCGCCTACGCAATTTTTTTCATACACATCCCGAAAGTTCAGAGTCCACGGGCAAATACGACGAAATTTAGCATCGAATTTTCAAACGACCAAAATTACGATAATGCATCGTAGAAATTTCCATTAATTCGACAAAAATGGATTTCACGTTTTCATACGATAAACACGCTGCAAATACGTATATACCTAAATTTTTTGGAATAAATCGCGATCTTGGAGGGAGTTTTATGTTGTCAAAGCCAGGTCCGGAATTCGGGAAGTAAATGATTGATTTTTCGCGCGAAATTTTCACAAGTAACCGAAAGATTTTTTTCGGAAATTTATTATCCTTGGATCATATTTTTTCTGAACTACGCGCTGCACTGCTAAACAAAAACTTTGCTTCATTTTCTCGTGGTATACGGATGGCCTGGACGCATTGCATGGATACAGACTTTACTTTTGAAGTTTGCGACGAAAAATAAACAGCCGAAAAAATTTGGAACACTCTAATACAGATAGGAATAAATATGCATAAGAGGTTATGAGATGTACAAATCATCTTGTAAATTAATCGTAATGAATCGCCTCTCGCAACAGTATCTACACGAGGTTGATCCAAAAAAGGACTTGACCCCAAGCGTTCGGTGTGGAGACTGGAGGCACTTGAGCCGTTGTGAACCTCAAAGCTCGATATTCAACGACATATTCACAGAGTGTCCTAAAATTTAGGTTAGAAAATGGTGGTGTGAATTAACCGCGTGACGCGGAGAATTTTGCATCGTTCTTCATTTTGTCAGACGACTGATGCGATATCGATGAATTAGTGCCGGAGTGTGTAGTTTTCGAGATATAAACGAAATGGGTGAAAAGGACGCGTTGGCCACGCGTAGGTTAGGAACGGGGCGAACGAGTGGCGAAGATCGGGAGAGAGGACGCACGCGATCGTGTTGCCCACTTTCGAACATTTCCGTCCGCCTTATCCGTTGCTATTGTTCAATTTTTATCCCATCGACAGTGCAACAAAAGAAAAAATGACCGAAGACTTATCTTTCGGGAAAGGTGAAATTTATTGACTCTCAAAATTTGGAGGTTAAACATTGGACCACCCTGTATGTAAATAAGTATTTATTATACTTAAGTGCTGTTTGGTTCCGACAGTTAAATATTTCGTCGCTGTACGATTAACCCCAAGATCGGCGACTCCCATATCACATGATCTACAAAAGCTTCCAAGTGTAGGTGTTTGTTCAACGGTATTCCGATTCACACGCACACTGAGAACACGCGCGCGTGGCTTCTTCATAATATAAGCGAGAAGTAAGGCGTGAGACGTTATTTTTTTTTCAATTTCGTTTCTGCTTGCAACGTCTCGAGAGGTCTAATATTCGGCGCGAGTGATAATGGGCCATACGAGACACTTGTGTCAGTCGACTCTGTCATTAACGATCGGTGGATTTTCTTCGTTTTCGTTTCCTCCTCGTTTCGTTCACGCGATCGGCATTCTCGCCATGAATTTCACTAAACATTATTCGAACAGTGCAACAACTCGGCACATTTGAAAACGTAGGAACAGACGCTTTTGTTTACGGATCTGTGTGTGCGTGTTTGTGGTTGTTGGTTCAAATAATATCGTGAAACGAAAAAAAAAAAAACAATTGCGAGAGTGTTGTTGCGTTTATTTGTGTAGTGTTTCGGGCGCAGCTTCCGGCTAGGCGTGGAGCATCATCAGTTCTCGCGAATACGATCGAAATCCAATAAGTTCCACGCGACCAGTTGACCTCCGATCGAAACGCGTCTCGACATGCTTCAAAGTAATTTCAATCTGCCAGATATTTGTCGTTTTTCTTTGAATATATTTTCAAGTTTCGTTCTGTTTTTTTTTTCGATTTCAGTAGAGACTGTTTTTCCTTTTAATGAATGTTTTTATTACATTTATACGATTCTCGCGATCGCATTTTTGCTAAAGAATAGACGTAGGAAAGTTGCAATTTAAAAAATTGTTAGATTGAGAAAATTACGTGTTTATTGATCGTACATTTTCACGAGTCATTCAAAATCGTTGAAACATCTTTTTGATCCATTTTTATTTATTTTTTCGGAGAATGCCTTTCCCTCATTGTTTCGGAATGCCAAACAATTCACGAAAAATTCGAAGCACAGCTTCACCAAGAGCTCGGTTTTTTTTTCGTGAGAATTGCGCAACTGGAATTTTTTTGAAAACATTCCCAATCTGTGCTGAAAGTTTTTGCAAATTATAATTTTAGTGAAGAGATGAATATAATGTTTCGGAAATTAAAATAAAATCGAGTTTATTTTTATTCATTTCTTCAAGTCGCATGCCTACGTACCAGCTCTAAATATACAAAATACTATTTATCGTACACGTGCCGCTTCGAACACATCTACGTGGTATTTATATGTGCGTTTATTTTGCCGTCACCCCGACAAGTGCATATATTTCGTTCTACGTACGTATAATACGAAAAATGCGGTAACGTAGTTCTGAAGAGCCTTGAGACTGCGGCGAAACGAAATAACGATTAATATTTAAAAACGTGTAGTAACCGTTGACGCATTTTAAGCGACACCATGAATTAATTTCTTCTTTTTTCTGCGAATGGAAAAATTATTTTCCCATTAATTTCTCGATATACGAACTGAGATGCGATTTTTTTTCTAGAGGTTTTTTTAGTTTGAAAAAAAGATTTTTAGTTTGAAAAAAAGTCGACGGCATGATCGTTCGTGACGACGTCGAATCACGAGTAAAGTTCTCGAGACTAAGACACGAGGGAGATCAATTAATTTGAAATATCGTAATTAATATTATCGCATGGGGAATCCGAGTCACGTGACCGTGATTCTTAGGGTTCTCGTTTGCGAGTTTTTAGGCATTGTTCCAAGAAATATAGAAGTGAAGGAAAATTGAATAAGGACCTGAATATTGAGTATTTTGGCCTCGACGCTTATGACCCCTGATTTGTTACACGTTTGGTCAACCAGTCCGGAAGACCATGGCGCCAATGGAAAGGAGAACTTTCACAAATATGGCCCATTTGTTCAGCGCTCATTTGAATATTGATTGGAAAATCATTTTCTCACGCTCAAAGGGTTGATAAATTATTGACCTACGCCCTGAAGTTTTGCGAGTCAATTATTCACTATTTATTTCCAGAAAATGGAACTCGAACAATCTTGTACATTATTTACAAGAAATCATCGGTAAAAAATAAATTACCTCTATTACGATACTTTTTGTTTTTGAAAATCGATAAACTGTCTAATAAACGGGTGATCGCGAAACGATTAACACTCTCTAATTTTAAAAATTTCGCCTGTATAATGCGATTAATCATTCTTTCCATTTGTAGCGATTTTAAATCCCGAAAAAACAAACGAAAGAAAGTTACGAAAAGGATATGATGAAATATTTTTCAGAAACGTGACGATCTCATCGAAATCGGATTAATATCGTACCTATGATAAAGATGCTAGAAAGATTTATTCTAGATAAGATTCATTGAAGTCGAGTGTCTCAGTCTGGTACAGTACAAGCTCGATGTAGAGTATCAAGACCAGATCGCGTACAGCACGTGTTTGCATGAAGCTTGCGCAGTTGACACTGCACAGTTGACCTTGAAGCTTAGGAGGAACGGGATTGGCGGAGCTGTTCCCTCCACCAGGTGGTGATGCGCATTGCAGTGATTCGGTTGTACGACGAACTGTGCTCGGCGCCACCTCCTGCTGTGGCGAAATTTTCTTTTTTCATATATCTTATCGAAAAGTCCAACAGATATAAACAATTTTTTGTTCTCCTTTTTCAATCGTGCATCAACTGAGTCTCAAGCAAGATATGCCACGTAGTAACAGATTCTCGAGGGCGATTGCGCGATAAGAGTTTCGCGTTATGTTGATAATTCCAGACACGTAGATACACCGAATATATATTTATGAGTATTTGTACATTTAATACGTGATAAGTGGTTAATACGTTTCTCACAGATGTCTGGGATAATCGTGAGGGTCGTACGTCAATTATATTGCTCGGCGCCAACGAACCTGCGATCGCGAATGTATCAAACAAAAATTGATAAATCCTCCATGGCGCCACCTTTTGAGCGCCACATGTATACCAACCGCTATTCTGATCGAAACAAAAAAATATCCAGTAAAGACCCGCGTCATTTTATTAATGCGAGAAACAAAAACTTGATAGAAACTCATCAACGGGACGTGATGCAAACTGATTAATTAAGGCGATGAAAGTCATATTTCCAACAATTATTATTTTTTTTATTTGAAGAAACTCATCAAGACGAGAATCGTCAATGATGCGAACAAGAAATTGTAAAACGATAAAAGGAGGCGGCCGAGCAAACGAATTGCTTGTGAAAAAACGTTTATTCCGGGTACTCCAATTTTTCTTGTCTTATCTACCTACACGCACATTCACACGGATCGAGATACAAATATATATTTATATCCAAATAAATATATGTATACACGTATGCGATCATTTAGCAAAGTCTTCAGTTGAATGACCCAAGTTTCCAGTTCCGTTCGTTCTAAGAAAGAGGAGTTTATCGCTCTATCCATTGGATATTCTTACTATATATATATAACACGTGTATAAAGTATATATATGTATACAACTGCCCGGAGACTCGTTTTTTTCCGGTTCTTACAACGTGTTTTTTTTCCGTCTCGTTCTCTCGCTCTTTTTTTCTTTCTCGTTTTCCTCCGAAGTAAAGCTTTTCTGTCTCATTTCGTCGCATACGTCTCTTTCCTCCTTACGAAACAAGTTCGGGAAAATGAAAAAAGAATTAGGTATTTACGGAGAAAAAGCTATTAGTACATGTTCTAGGACACGTAGCGAGTTAGAATTTTTCGTTTCCATTTGAGTCAATAATATCGATACGTCTCGGATGTACTTTCGACACAGTTTGACAACAAAATTCCGGACATTTGTGTAAGATTTCACGATTTTTTTTTATTTTACTGCAATAGTTCTTAGTTCTTAACGTTATCTTTTATTTTTGTCAATATTATTATTTGCTGTTGACTCGGATAAAATTTGCGGAGAATAAAAATGTTCGCGGAATTGCGGTCTCGACTTCGTTTTTGTTTTTCAATGTTGCGTTTTCGCATACGTACGTAGAACTGCTAGAAAATGTTTTTTTTTCTTGATCAATAAAAAGCCAATGCTGAGTGTGAGTTTTCGATTATTTTCTGAGACTCTTGAAGGATAAAATATAATCAATATGATATTGTATTGTTTTTGTTGAATTATTTGACGAGTCGTGAGAAAAAGAATTACGTTACGCCCTGGTTATTTTCTAGACGTTATAAAAATGGTTATCTATGCATCTGAAACACAACACTCGACTTTCTTCCGTAAGATGCAGTCCGATTGACGTCATTGACGCGTTACGTTTGACAACAAGCGTTGGAAACGTATTTTCGAATTTTTTATAAGTCTGTTCCGTTTATCCATTTCGAATGTGATGCTTCGATCGATAAATACAAAAATAAACATTAGAAAACGGGTAGATAAAAAATAAATATGAATTTGTTCGGAAAAAGGGCGTTTATTTATTTTCCTCTCTCACACTTAATTGATACGTTTTTTTGTTATTTTTGTCTCGTCACACAGAATAATCTCGCCGGACGTACTGCCGTCGTGTTCGCCTGGGATATTCCGTCAAAAGTCATTCCGTTCGAGTAGCAGCTCGACGTCGACGACGACGACGACGACGCTGAGTAGCGCGGGTGTCGCGACAACCGGGAATCAGTGCGTTCACGTACAGAGTACGAAACGGACGAGTTCGAACCTTTCGAGGAATAACGAGAAAGAGGAATTTAATAACGTTTCAACGAGGAAGAACAACGAGTTGCCATGTTTAACAGACACCGATAATAGTGCTAACAGGCTTGTGGAAAAAAGTGTAAACAACAATTTTAATCAAGAAACAAAAACGAGCAGCAGGATTGGTTTACCGGCCTCAGAAGGAGGAGGAGGAGGAGGAACTAGAGCGCCCCGTAATAATAACCTTTCAACTAAGCACTCCCGTCGTGTTACGGTACTGGCTAATAAAATGGCGTCTGCGAGCTCTAACGCGGTCGTGCAGGGCTGGCCCAACACCAAAGACGACTACGATCTCAAAGAGGTTATCGGTAAATATTCCGATAAATCATTCCACCAATAACCTGTCTGCATCCCAATTATTTTTCCGTTATTCCCATCAACCCATCGCTTAACTGTCAATCGATTGTTTAAATCTTTAACCCCAACACTCGGAGAGAACCGAGAGAAAAGTGAACAAAAAAATCATCGGCCGGCTCTCTCCCACCCGAAAAATATTCTCGCGTTCTGACGTTGCGCCAAATCAGTTCTTCGTCTCTGTTGCGTGTCTCTTCTCGTTCTTATATAAAACAACGTTAATTGTGCTTCCTTCCAACGAAAACTGTGACCAAATTTTCCAAGTTCCTTTCATTTTCATCAAAAATCCCAGTTCGCCGATTGATAACCTGACATTTTTTTCCCACCCAACCGGTCGATGTACCTCTCCTAACCTCATTTCGATACTGCGGTCTTTTTTCAACAAGGAGCGAGAGGGGGGGGGGGCGCTGTATCGAAATTGGTTAATACTGCTAGTTCATAAGTCTCGCAAATGATTTTGTTACTCTGCATCATCATTTTTGCAAACCGACGTCAAAATTGAATGTTTTGCCTTTTCTTCGTGGTTCCGAAAATCGATCGAAAAAGTGCACGTTTTACAGTCCCGAGAATTCGAACCATGCAATTCTCCTTTGACGCACAACGCCTTTTCACCTGTTTTTCATCGCACTTCTCTTTGCTTTGACCCATTAATTCGCATCTTTTTTTATCGAGCATCAACGCTCTTTGACTTCCTTCCCCTACCATCCGCCAAACGTGAATAAACAGCCGCGTGCACTAAAACGTAACTTTTTTCGCTTCATCTCATACATTACGAAACGTCAGATTTTGTTTCAACTCCGTATATTGACACATGGCAAAATTTTATGACTTTTCATTCATCATTTCGTCCATAAAGCCACGGCCGTTCATTCATGCAACTCAATTCGTTAGTTTCTTCTACAATGCCCAAAATTTATGTGCTGTTTGTGCCGAATTGTGAGAAAATTTTCACAAATTTGTACCAGCAAAACGAGCCAAGTGCCTCGTAAACGCGGTTCCTCATTTTTTTCAGCGTAGTTGCGATTTAATGCCTGTCGATTACCCAGTGTATTGACTGATTTGATGCATCGAATCAATTTTGACAAGATTGATCATCTTGA
This sequence comes from Hyposoter dolosus, assembly GCA_963921915.1. Classification (NCBI taxonomy): domain Eukaryota; kingdom Metazoa; phylum Arthropoda; class Insecta; order Hymenoptera; family Ichneumonidae; genus Hyposoter; species Hyposoter dolosus. The sequence continues at coordinate 19,139,911 of OY998129.1, read as the reverse complement.
ACGTTTCACCGAGCAAGAAACAATCCCTGCGTGTCTCAATTTCCTCTGACCTCTTTTTTTCCAAAACCTCATTAATTCAAAGAGCTCAAGAATCACCGATTAAAAACTTCTTCTCTGATTGGCGTTATCAGGAGTTGGAGCCACTGCCGTAGTTCACGCTGCTTTCTGTATACCTCGCCAAGAAAAATGTGCCATAAAACGCATAAATTTGGAAAAATGGAACACGAGTATGGACGAACTTTTGGTACGTAATGAATACTTTGAACACTATAAGAAATTCGTGTTTTTGACATAAAACCGTTGTTTATATCGTATCTTAACATTTTTTTTTATTATTTACGATTTGTTCCCACATTGGATTTGAAATCTTTTTTTGGATCAGTCAAGCTGCTACTTTTGGATGAACTGATGTAAAAAATCTGGCTTTATTTTTATCTAAGCCTAAATTGTGGGAAAAAGAGTGAAATTAGAGCTGCTGTTGCTTATTCATGCAAAATTGTTTTTCACTTAATTTCCCATTATTTTTATTAATTACTGGATTATTTTTCATGCAGAAAGAGATTCAGGCAATGTCGTCCTGCAACCACGAAAACGTCGTCACATATTACACGTCCTTCGTCGTGAAAGAAGAACTCTGGCTGGTGCTCCGACTTCTGGAAGGTGGATCTTTACTCGATATCATAAAGCACAAAACGAGAACGACGAATTGCAAACACGGCGTTTTCGACGAAGCAACAATAGCAACCGTACTTCGAGAAGTTCTCAAGGGTCTAGAATATTTTCACAGTAACGGACAAATTCACAGGTAACATTAACAATTAAAAATTTATCTTCTGTATAAAATTTTGTTGATAAAGACTTTCGAGAATTTCAATAAAATTTTTGGATTCTGGACCACGATTCCGGGCAGACGTTGAATATAAATTATCTTCCGTGATTATTGTTGCAACAATACTAATTGATATCAATTAATTATCAATTTTTATACGGAAAGAAAAAAAGAACCAACGATCGTAAAAATTCGTTATCAATTAGAATTTTGTATTTTTCGGGATTAGAAAAGTGGGAAAATTCTCATGACGAATTGATATTTTCTAGGGATATAAAAGCAGGCAACATATTGCTGGGCGAAGATGGAACCGTTCAAATAGCGGATTTCGGTGTGAGCGCCTGGCTCGCAACAGGGCGAGATCTGAGCAGGCAAAAAGTTCGGCACACTTTTGTTGGTACACCGTGTTGGATGGCCCCTGAGGTCATGGAGCAGGTGAGAGAGGAAAGTTACACTACAATTTCTAAGCTTGCGAGTTTTGTGTTTGTTCAAATGTTATATTTGCTACAACATTGAAATTTTCGTTAATTATTGAACTAAATGAATAAAAACGGCTCTGACTTTGTTACATATTTTCTTGTTACATTTCGCTCTGTCTACTTCTCTCTCTTCATGTCGAGAAACGATACTATGACGCTTGAACCGCACTGAGACTGGTGCTTAGTTTTGTCTTTTCTTTTCTACTTTTTTTCTTTTTGTTCTCTGAATTGTTTGTTAATGATAATGCAATAATTAAGCAAGCTTATGAATTGAAATGTTAAGACAACACTCGCATACGATGAAACAATTATTGCGTTGGGCATGGCATTTTAATAACCTTCGAGATACGATCATTCATGTGTATCGAATGTTTCAACTTTTTTCGAGGTGACGTCATACTTCATTTTTTTTAAATTCCGTCACGATTCTAATTTCTCGTAGTCGAGTCCGGCGACGTAAAGTTACAATTATTTTTCCTGAACACTTGCGACGAAAATGATTCATAATTTCGTTAAATAATAGAAGTAATGTCTTGATAATAATCATTTATTGTTTATTGTATTTAATGTTAATTTATGACGTCACCAACGAACTCTATAATTGTTTACATGCTCTGAACCCTGATGCTCGTATTTTTATTTATTGGAACGTTTAAAATTATTTGGATGCGGATCCGGTTTCGTCCTAAAGTTGAATGAGTCAAATTTAGATTAATTTCCATTAACTTTTGATATCCGTTTTTCAAAGTTTTTTATACAATGAAAATAAATAATTCAGGAGATTTCAAACGAAGTGACTCTGTTTGGACGAAATAATCAATGGAAGATCATTCGGGAAAATCTTTTGTTAATATAAACAGCTCTTAACTGTTCCGATTGAATTTTTTGATTTTTTCATTTGTATCCAATAAAAATCGAAACATTCAAGGCGAACGGACGACTTCGGACATGATGAAAATTTTAATCCAATATTCGAACGAAACTGTATCCCCAATCGAAAATTTCCAACTCTCGCAATATGCTCGTGTGCGAGGTTGTTTTTTTTTTCTTTCTGCAAAGAAAGAAAAGGAAATTTTTTGGCAGTTATGATAATTTGAGTTTCGACTCGTATAGGACCATGGATACGATTTCAAGGCTGACATATGGTCGTTGGGTATAACAGCTATCGAAATGGCTAGCGGTACCGCTCCTTATCACAAATACCCGCCTATGAAAGTGCTCATGCTAACTCTACAAAACGATCCCCCAACATTGGACACTGCCGCCGATGATAAAGATCAATACAAAGCGTATGGTAAAACATTTCGCAAAATGATCGTCGACTGCCTACAAAAAGATCCGACGAAACGGTGAGGATCTTTCTTTCCTTCAATTTCACAAGTGCCTCTTTTTATTTTTGTCTATTTTATTTTCTTTGTTTTACTTCTTCTTTTATTTCTTTCCAATTTTCTTTTGTTTTCTTTCTAAGTTTCTAGAAACAAATTTTCTAAGTTTATTTTTAATGTCGACAATATTTCGCTCTGTTTTTCCTCATTCATTAACAAAAGTAGCGAAAGAAACGATATTTGAACTTTCAATGCGAATTTTAATGGGTTTATCGTTTTCACCAATGTCTCATCTTTTTGTGATGACCGATCGAACAAGGGAATCAAAGTTCCACTCAAAATTTTGTACTATTTTTGTTGAATCGTGAATTTTTAGGCCGACAGCTACGGAACTACTGAAACATCCTTTCTTCAAAAAAGCAAAGGACAAGAAGTACTTGCAACAAACGTTAGTCGCGATAGGACCGAGTCTCGAAACCCGTGTCCAAAAGGTACGAAAAAATTGCGCATCACTATAAAATGGCGAATAAAAAATAGAAGCATTGTTCTGCCGTTAGAAAATCGTTGTTGAAATTGAAAATTGATGGAACGATGAATAAAGTTAAATATTTATGTTTATCGATTTTTTCGAAGGCATCGAAACGGCAACCAGGCACCTCGGGTCGATTGCACCGAACCGTCACCGGCGAATGGGTCTGGTCGTCGGAAGAAGAAGACAGCGGTGCCTCCAGTGGGGAAGAAGGCAAAGAAGCTTTACCCGTCAATACAATCGACAACGTCAGTAGCGAGGATGAAGCTGCCGATGCTGAAGACTACGGTCAAGTCAAATCAGCCGCTAGTCGCGTCGCTATCCCAGTCGCGGAACAAAACGTTCCGATTAATCTCGTACTTCGACTTCGGTAAGATTTCCAGTCTTTCATCAGGCTTATTTTATTCTCATCATTATCTTGAGGTATTTCTTCCACGGAGAACCATTCTTTTTGGGTAATGAAGCCCTGCACGGTTGTTCGAAAACGAGACTCGATCTTGAATGAGGAAAAAAAATATCGTAATGAATTATAAATCCCTAACCACCATGAAAAATCGATAATTCCGCGATGAAGTCAAGTCAAAATTCCAAAGACTGAAGATATTTCACTTGGATTTGAAAATTGTTAAACCGGTTTTTTCCTTAATTTATTATCAACCGTTTGTCAAGGTTCATGGTAAATTATTTTCCTCAACATTCGGTGATGGAGAAATTTTCAAAATAGAAATGCAGGCAGCAGCTTTATGCCAATAGAGTTAACGTATTACCATCACAAAACGACTTTATTTAGGATTCTTTCAAAATTGTGTATAAACGTTCTTGGTACCAAAACTAACAGTTTTCTTTTCTGAATAAAATTTTTCTGACGTTTAGAATTTGAGATATTTAATTTCCAATTTTTTATTTTTCCCATCTCAACGCGTGAAAATTGAAGTCACGTTTCGTTAAAAAGTTGCGAGAAAAAAAACAAAAGAAACGCGACTTCAATTTACACGCGTTTAGATGAGAAAAATAAAAAATGGGAAATTAAATATCTCAAATTGTAAACGTCGGAAAATTTTTCTTCACAGGAAAAAACTGTTAGTTTTGGTGCCGGGAACGTTTATACAAAATTTAAAAGAAAATCCTAAATAAAGTCGTTTTGTGATAGTAATACCTTAAGATGATGGATCAGTCACCTCGAATTTTCGAAATTAAAATTCTTTGATGTCGTTTGACTAATAAAAAAAGGCTCTCTCAGCGTACGCAGGACGATGGCAAAAATCCGCTGACAAGGGCTTTTTTTGTTGATGAAACCGTGTCGGAAATATTCAATTTCGAAAATTGCAGCTATCTCTCTCGCACTCACATTGCGAGAAAGCAACTGCTTCATCACCTTAAGTTAATTCGAAGATGCTAAAAGCTTGGTAACTCGATACCATTTTTACTGGATTGTGCAGGAATATTTCTTGAGCGTAAAGTATTGAGTTTCGTGGAAGGAATAACTTGGCTATTTTTCATCAATATTATTGTAGCGACTATTGATTTAGCGTGTGTTTATGTTACTGTAAAAATAAATGATTTTCAGACGTCCCGAGACCCAGTTCACGCTCGAATATAGAACGCAGTACGCACCATTTCCTTCCATTTCCTATCAACGAAAAATTTCTCCATTGAGGCATGAATTTATGAGAATTCTAAAATTGAGACATTCTTTTGATTTCTTTATTTTTTTTCGTCTAGCAATCAAAAGCGAGAACTGAACGATATTAGATTCGAATTTGCTGTCGGGATCGACTCGGCGGAGGGAATTGCCGCCGAGCTTGTCGGCGCTGGCCTAGTTGATGGAAAAGACATCGTAGTGATTGCCGCCAATCTACAGAAACTCATCGATAGTGCGGGCCAACTTCGTACCGTCACTTTCCCCCTGGTGAGCTAAATTTTCATCGTCATTACTTTGTGCCATTCCAAGCAACGATTTCATTCGATTTTTTATATTCGATCGATTTTTTTTTCTCAATGTTCCTCAAAATTTGTAGTCAAATTGGCTGCCAAAAAAAGCCAATGCGTTCCATTGGATTGTTTACATTTTGAGGAAAAAATAAATAAAATTCGGCGAGTAAGAAATTCATTCGAGACTCTGAAGCTTTTGAAAAATTCGGGCATAAATATATTTGTTCGCGTGAGCAATATTGTCATCGGTAATTTGTTTTGTTTTTTACAGAACTCGGGCTACGCGGCTAACGAAGTACCGGACGATAAGGCGTTGATCGGATTTGCTCAGATTTCCGTTACGGATTAAGCTTTATGTTTCCTCGCTCTTCTCATCTACCGTTCGCGCTTTTTTTCTTCATCGAGTCAATCGAAATCAGGATAAACGGCTCTTAAAAAATTGGGTACCGAAGATTTAAAAAAAAAGTTGCGAAATTAGAAGAAAACTAAGAATGAAACTCCTTTAGTTTCGAATAAATCGATGTAAAAATCGAATTGTAAGTATTAATTGATTGAGAATTATTGAAAAAAGGTCGTATTTTTCGAGAGAGTCCATTGTATCAGTCGTGCCCGAAGACTCGAATACTCAAAATTGTGTTACACGTTTTTCCATAAGAAACGATCCCCGTATTGATTACAAAGAAATCACCAACCAATCTGAACGGGTGCGCGAAAAATGAGAGTCAAAAACAAAGATGTAAGCAACTTTCGAAAGTTACTGCATTGAGCAGTAAAACAAATTGAAAAAAGAAAAAACAGACAAACAAATGGATTTACGAAACTGTTCAGCGAGTCATCTAATTGTGCTAGTAATCGAAAATATTATATTATTTGCGCAATGTGTGGCACGTTATATTTCCGAGCAATGTAACAAAAAAGTACTGAGCACATTTTCATTTTTTCCGTCGACTCACCGTCGCCAATAATCAATATTAGCTTTTCCCGCGGTTTTTATTTTACTTTGAGAAAAGAAGATATGTATCGTTCGCGATTCATAGCTGTAGTTGAACATAATCGACTTGTGACATTCGTGCAGTACGTTAATTTATGTAAATATTAGCAATTTAGTTCATTTCGCGTTCTCCCTCGAATGTTCAGCGATAATCGAGAGCAGAGAGGAAAGTTTAAGGTTTTTAAAATACTGAGATTCCGAGTAGAAGATTCGGAATCGAAAGAACGAAGGATTGGGAAACGAAGATAAATATTCGCGGCTAGTTTGTCCTTTCCGAAACTTGTTCGAAGTGCTTGGCTTTTGGATTTACACAGCGCTGTAAACAGCTCGGTCGCCACAATTATAGCACGTTTCCCATTTTCCTTCTCACAAGCCCTATCGCGTCTGGTACAAAAACAAACCGATTTACTTGGAAGTTCAATAGATATACATTTATATACATATAATATATATATTTATATGGCTCCAGCTTCACAACCCATCTTAGGACTTAGAACAAACGAGAGTACTAAAAAAAGAAAAACAGAACACGAAGAAGCGAAAAAAGAAATTCTTTTGTACTTAATCGAAGAATAGTTATTGAATAATACATTGTAGCGTGTTTTTTCACGGCTTACGGTAGCGCAGCTGTTTGTTTATCATTTCTCAGTTTTAGCCTTGAAATGCCATCGAGAAAAAGAAAACAATAGAAACGAAAACATCATCGACACGTTGGTCGCCACATTTCTACGACAGTCGTTACTGATCGTGCAATTATCAAACTGATAGTATTCCGTCACGAAAACGAAACAATAGCAAATAAAGAACATTTTATTAAATCAATTAATAATTCAGTTTAATCTCAATTTTGCCCCACGAACATTTATTACAATCGTGTAGCAGGGTTCAACTGTAAAATAGTTTTTTTTTGCCACATGGAAAAAGTGTTCCTTTTTTCTCGTCATTTACTTTTCTTCCGAAGAAATCATTTGTATCTTGTTGCGTCTCTTCTACAACATACTTTTCGCTTGCTTCGTGCACGAATATAAATCATTTGGAAGGAATTGTGATGGGATGTCCCACGGAAATGATTTCATTTCAATTGTAAATGAACAGGGTTATGTGTTTTTCTAAGTACGGCGAAACAGAATTGCTGATATATGTACGAGGCGCCCCATTTTTATGGAGATAACGAATTATCTCGATGACATCGAGACTTGCAACAAAATTTTCAACATTCAAGCGAAGATTTGAATTATTTTCGACGTTTTTGTTGCGGAGTCTTATTTTCTGAGTGGACTCGCTTCATCGTTTGAAAAGGAACACTCTGTTGACGTATTTCGTTTCCGAAAGGATGGATGAAATTTTACAGTTTTTTTTTAAATGTATAGTTACGCTAATAATCGCTTTCGAGACAAACAGTGTGGGCATAACCGACGAATAAACTGCAATGGTAATAGTCGTGTAATAATCTAGAGTAAACGAGGATTAAATTTTAAATGAAAGAACAAAATTGAAACCCCTTCCTACGTATACACAGCAAACGGCACTATTTTCTAGTTTATAGTTACAAAACGAAAAAAAAATCAAAAAAGACAAAAATTATAATGAGAAAAATCATTTTGAGATGAAAAAAACATTTTTGACTATTCACTCGTGCAGATACGTCGCCGTAATGTATGTGCCTTATCCCTTAACGAAACCGCTAATTTACCCTTGTCAAAAATAATAAATCTCACTTGTCGACAGTGAAAAAATCGGTTCTCAGTTTTTCAAGAGATTCAGCACTCGTGTCAATAATGCAAATTTTGAATAAAAACAATTACTTGAGCATCACTATTGCAGTGCCAAAAAAAAAAAAACCAATATTATGCCGTACGTAGACGTAATTATGTACCGAAAGAATAATTATTTATTTGTATCAATATCAAACGTGATTTAGCAAAAAATATATTGTGCTTTTTTCCAATCTCATTTCACTACGATCGATAATTATCGTTACATTGTCCAAACAATAATACGAAAAAATATGCGAGACAAAATAAAACGTGCACGTTGTACTTATATTTTATTGCTCTCGGCATCATTCATGATTTCGAAAAAATTTTTCGTAAAAACTTAAAATTACTATTACCACGAAATGAATGATAAAAATTGACTAACATCCTCAGGTAAATTTTACTATCGAAAAAACGATTTTTCGGGGTGTAAAGACAATTGGCGATTATAAGGTAATTTAGATTTTTTCGAAACGAAAAGATAAATGATTTTGAAAAATTGATTTGCAGTACGCAAAAATTGGGTGATTATTAAGTAAGTCGAGTAAATTTATTGAAACGACCTAATTTGCTTCTTCCAAACTAAGGCAGCTGAGCACAATTTTTGTTACAACACTCGTTACGACAATTTTAATAATTTAAAATTTCAAGAAATTCCGAGTGTCAATAACGATTCCAGGGCTCAAGAGAGTTTTGGAATTTTCGAAGATTTTCTGCGTAATGCACAAGTTTGCAAGAGACAAAGCTCTCGCAACAATGACAGAAATCCCAGTACTTATTCGAATTCGTGGTAAGTAACGCCATTGCGGAGCAAGACGGTGGAAACGATAAGCTTCTACGAACAGCTGATGCGGTCTCGAACGTGGTAAGGATGACAGAGTAATGATTGTTCGCGCAATGTGACGTTCCTCCGCGTATAGGACGAATGATAGAGCGGGGGAATAAATTAGGATACAAAATGTTAAAAATAAACCGGTTTTTTCAAAGAAAATTTTACGTAAGATTGAACGTATTATCGATATTCTTGTTGATAGTAGTTTTGACGCTCCTCATATATTACGCCACCGGAATAAATCGTTGCGAAAGTTCAGAAGGATTGGGAATGGAGAAAATAAAATACAGACTGATTATTTTGATACTAACGCATCCAGATGCAATGAGAAATCGTGATACAATAAGAAAAACTTGGCTGTCGGATAAACATGGAAATGTGAAGCACCTTTTCGCTATTGGAACTGTCGATCTTCAACCGGAGCAAATGGAAACTTTACAGTCAGAAAAACGCAAATATAATGATTTACTGCTCCTCGGAAAGCTCGAAGATTCTTATGGTACTCTGACGAAGAAAGTCTTGATGTCTCTACAAGATATTTACGGGAAATACGAGTTCGATTTTTTGCTCAAAAGTGACGATGATAGTCTTGTACTTGTTCACCAAATTTTGCGGGAACTTGACAAGTGGGAAATGAGAGGAACAAAAAAAGAATTGTACTGGGGTTTTTTCAATGGAAAAGCTCAAGTAAAAAAGAGAGGGCCTTGGAAAGAACACGACTGGAATTTGTGCGATTATTATTTACCTTATGCCGTTGGTGGTGGTTACGTTCTTTCATCAAATCTCGTTAAATTTATCGCGAGTAATTCCGATGCATTGAGGTAAGCTACAACATTTTTTTCATCCCTGTAAATATTGTAACGAAGCGGAAAATTATCGAGAAAATCGGTACAATCGGACGTTTCACCGAATTTTCGAAATTCTTGAAAATATTCCTTCTGAGCTACTTTTCTTTTCGAGTCCAATCGACATGAAATGGTCGTTTCTTTATGTGACACTCTTTTCTTTGTGCCTAAAATCTTATTGACACATCGATGCTACTTCGTAATTCACTGAAATCGAATGCTTCATTTGTTAATTTTGATGCAGGCTGTACAATTCTGAGGACGTTTCGGTTGGTCTATGGCTAGCTCCATTGGCCAATATCGAGAGAAAGCATGACGTACGTTTCGATACGGAGTATCGTTCGCGAGGCTGCTCAAACGAGTACATAATAACGCACAAGCAATCTGTCGAGAGTATGACAAATCTGTACGATCATTATCGTTCAACGGGCTCGTTGTGTGCACACGAATCAAGAAACCGTATGAGTTACAATTACAACTGGACAGTACCACCGAGTCAATGTTGTACCAGACAAATTGGCGTTCCTTGACAATGCGGTGTGCATTTTTTTCCATGCATTCTAGTCAATGCTCAACAATATTATTCAATTTCACAAATTTTTTCTGCAGCTGACATTTTGTAATGAAAAAACAATTGTCAATAATATCGTCGTTTTTAAGGAGTCGCGTATGTTCAGAATTAACGAATTATTCGACTCTAGATTTCTTATTAAATATTATAGTACGTGTTTTTATAAATATTCACAATACTTAAACTCATGAAGACAATATCTCGGAGAACTAAAAAAAGTCTCGAATCCGTTCACAGTTGTCGTTACATTCATAATGTAAAAAAAAATTTTCCTGCAAATTCGTGCAAGAGATAATAAATAGATAATACCGTGGCTGATTCCAAATACTAAATCAGCAAGTAAAACGAACAATCAATAAACGGAAATTTACCTCTCATTGAACTTGGAGAAAATATTCCTTAATTACTGAGTAATTAGAAAATAAATTGCCCAACTGGACGATGACTATTGAATATAATTGAGAAACATATATAGTTGAAAATCTGCGAATATGTAAAGAAAATAAAATAGAACGGATGTTGATTTTATGTTTTTATGGGAAAAATATACGAAATCATTGTCATATATTTTGGAGAGTCCTCGTTACACAATAACTTATAAATTATATGGAAAAACAAGTTTTATTTTAGAATGATTCTATAAAATCTCGCAATAGCAACAATTCTTCCAGCTCAAATATATCCTAGTACAGAAATAACCCAATGCTGTGAAAAAAACATTTGTGTCACCTTTGCATTTAATATGATTCATTAAATTTATAGAGCACATATAAATATCTTATCCCTCTAACACTTTCACGGTTTATTGCTCTGAAAGTTGCACATGTTAATCGGATCTCGCTCGGTCGACTTTATCCATTCTGATTCACTTAGCAAATTTTTTCTATGGAGTTGAGTTTCATCGTTAGAATATTTTTTCGTTTCATGAATTTTGAAATTGTTTCGAGATCATTCCGAATATACAAAATCCACGTTTTTGCTGTTCGAATCCCATGGAGTGTAAATAACGTACAAGACGTTGAGCCCATAAAAGCAACAGTGCTTGCTTCAATCGTGTATTCCGGTAGGTTCAAGGAATGAAGGACAATACATTTATACAAAAATTGCCTAGTTTATTGCAATTGTCTAGAAGATCAGTTTCATTCTTTTTTTCCTACAAAATTCATAAAGACTTGCGATTTCTATCAGAAATAATTTGAAATAATAAATTTTGCATCATTGCAATGCAACGGGATTTCTGTTTTGTAGCGCAACAGTTATTGTAGATTCGAGAAAAAAAAATATACAAAAATATGTTATAATTCAACACGTGCCAATTGCAAATACAGTTTTTGAAAATAAACTGTTTGCTGTTATATTGTGTTTGTTTCTTTACATTCCAGCAGTTTTGCAAATTCGAGGTATGAAAAACGAGAACATTTTTTATGCTCATTTAAAAAATACAATATTCATTTTATTCGAAACAAACAATTAATGAATCAAGCAATAAAAACTTTTTGTTAACAGTTGCATGTTGCATTCCAAAAATTTTCATATGATGAAATCGAAAATATTATGTCGTTGAGAACAGAGGCCAGAGAAGTGTTTTTCAGAGATCACAATTATCGTAGGAACGACTGTTAGGTCGTTACGTGTCAAAACCCAATTCTCGAACTTGCACAATGTAAATCAACAAGTATAAAAATGAAATCTAAGAAAACCAAAGAAGTGGATCGACGAAAAAAATAAAATAAACAATTTGACCGAACGTTACGATATTGGAGTTTGCTTCGATGGAAGGCGGCCAAAATGCTTTTACATGTTTTTAGGAAAACCAAAACAAATTTCGGGCAAATTTGAAATACAAAAACTTCCTCTGTGCTTTACGATTGCAAGCTTTAATTCGAAAGTGTTTAAAATTGAGACCATGAAATAGACATGCTTGGAATGGAAGAAAATTGTCGTTTTATTGTCTACATTTACTTTGGCCAATTTTCCTGAAGGAAAAAATAGCAATGATTTCGTTGTCGTCACAAAAATATTGAAAGCTTGTTCAAGAAGGCCAACGAAGGTCGAAAAAGTTTCACGATAAAACTCGAGCGAATCATCTGATATTACGAAGACGCAAATTCCAATATCGTAAAGACAATTGAATAATGAGTCACGTACGAAAGGTATTTTTTCATTAATCTAAAAGTATGTTTTTACTTTCTTCAGCTAATATTTCGTACGCTTCTTAGAGCACAAGATAAAAGGTAATATGCAATTACAGTGTATTTATATATTTATGTATATAATATACAGACTAGGCTGGTGTAAAAAAAAATCGCAATATGTCAATGGTACGACAGTAGCTAGTGTTGTTTAATGAAAACGTAATTCTTTCAAAATTAACATTTATTCATGATCGTATTCGTTATCTTCTAGTAAATTGCCAAGAAATAATGACGAAACGAATATCTGTAATGATGAGAAGAAAAAATGAATAACGATTCGTAACATGTTTGAAATCTAAAAGTTTGAAGGGTAGTTTCTCTACCAGAAGGGAAATTCGAAAACAGTTTGGAAAAAAGATTTTTCACGCAGAGATTTCTTTCACATCACCCTAATATGTACACACACGCATTCACATCTCGGAGAATGAAATGTCGGTATGGATGTATGTATATACATATATATTTAAATTTATATATTTTAATATGAACTGTACGTAATAATGGTATGTTACATGCCGAGTATTTATGCTCGCATGATATTCTTTTTTCTGTCATCCTATAAACCTAATAATGTACATTCATAAAATATAAAAACAGTAATTAACTAGTATATAATAATATTATATATAATATACGAGTATAGTTTTTTTTTTCATTGTTTCATAATACTATCCAGTGGATCTGGTACGTTTCTTTTTGTTCTCCTCCAATGATTAATGTTATTTTAGTTCATTACTTTTCATAACTACACGCGGGAAGGGAGCTGAGGGAAGGAAAATTTGGCAAGTCACAGACGTTCAAGAACCGGCCAAACGATCAATCGCAAAGAAATAGCAACGAGAATACTTGGGTGTATCTCGAACAACGTGAGACGAAAAATAATAAAAATCTAAAAAAATAAAATAAACATAACGAAAAGAGCAGTAAAAAAATATGCGGCCGATTCTCAAAACGTTTTATCGCTGCGACACACCATCGCGAACTGTTTTCTCATTATATACAAAATCGACAGTTTTACGTTCATAATTTATAAATATTTTTTGGATTTATTCTTTTTCCCTTTTTTTTCAATAAATAATGTTCTTTTTTTATCCGGAGTAAAACGCAAACTTGTCCATTTTGGATGCAATGCGAACCCAGTTGCGAACTTTACTTTATTCTAATATTTTTATTTCCTATCTCTGTTACGTAGAACCGGACGAATTTTCATGTTTGACTATGAAAATTTATATTCTATCTTATCTTTTATCTGGTTGTTTCTTTCTGTTTTTAGAAGTAACGTACATTTTAACGCTCCGGAGAAAAATCCTGTATGAGACTCTTCACCGTCATCGTTTTCGATTGCCTCCTATTTTTCTTCTTACTTCTTCTTGCGATCTTGCGTACATTTTGGACAGTACCATTTACCTTTCGGCTTGGTCGTTAAGCCAACGCAAGCGAAATGGAACCACTCGATCGGACACTGAAACAAAAAAAACGATTTGTCAAACGCAAAATCACAATGAACTCATCAATTCTCCATATTTCTTATTTATAAAGGCCCGTTGGTTACTCGGTTACAGCTTCAAGCTTTAACGTCTTGTAGATATTGATGGAAACGATAAACTGTTGCCCACATGTCCTAAAAAGTATCACATACTTTCTACCGTGACAATGCCATTTATTGTCTGTTCAGCTCCCTCACGGGTGTCTTTTTAATTAAACATTTACTGAAAAAAGTTTTAACGAGAATTTTTGACGTTTCAATTCAATGACTCCCTATAGAAACACGAATTGACCTCTGAATTGTGTTGAAATATTCAGAAAATCGCTCTAGTGAGACTCTTAACACCTACGAAGCCGAAATTATTTTATCACGAGTTCATGCCCCCGCATCACTGACGTAATACCATTTCTATCGCTCTGCCCAGATTCGGCTCAATATTTTTGGAATCGAGTATCCACAAACAGTATAAATAAAAAATTGCTGTAGAGACTAAATACAAAAAACTCCAAAATATCAATTTTTTTTCTTTGTTACTCACATCAGGGTTATCACAGCCAATCATTTCTCCATAGGAAACTTGATGACACAAACAATAGGTTGGCTCGTTAGGGTCAACGGGCATATCCAAAACATCGGAAGGATGCCCGAGGGAACTTGTTTCTGTTTGTGCCCCGCTGCCAACAGCGCCGGTGGAAGTTGCCGAAGTAACTGATCCTCCTTAGATACAAAACGTTAAAAATGTGTTATCAATCAGAAATTTGTGTTATCGAGAGCGATGCACGAGTTCATTGATTAACATTATGCCAAAAAGCGAAAAACGTTGTGGAAAATCTCGGGTAATATTAAGAGAGATTTCGTTGTGTACCTTTTTTCTGTTTTTTCCTTGCTGTCTTTGATTCGTCCTCGCTGCTTGCCCCGGTGGTGCCTTTTTTACGCTTCTCCTTCTCCTTGAGTTTCTTCCTACCCTTTTTACTCGCTCCGCTCTCTTCTTGAGTCCGACTACTGCTCAGAGCTTTGTCCTGAATTTCAGCTTCGAACCTGGCCAGATCGGAATCCAGTCTCCTTATATGTTTGTCAACTAATTCGTAAGTTTGTATGGCTAACTGAACTTTGTCGTCGCCGTACTCTCTGGCTTTGTTGAATAGACTTTGTATATGGCCGAGTTGTTCTTTGTTTTTGTCGTTTGATTCCTTTTTTATATTTTTTAAATAATCGTCCGCCAGTTTGTCTATGTCTTTCATGAGACCTTGAGCTCTGGCATCCAGGTCTCTCATCAGAGTGAAATTCCTCTGCAATTCTATCGGTAAATGCTCCAGACCTGCAGCAAAAGTAATGTCAATCTCTGTTTAGCTAAAAGTTGAATTAGATAAGTATCGAGGTATCCGAAAAGATCAGAAATGTTTGTATCTTTGAGAAAAGTTGAGGGAAGATTTGCAACGTGATGAAAAAAATATTGAAAACGCTTAGGTCAAGATTTATTCTAAAAGTTAGTTTACAGGGAGGAAAAAATGCAAATAAAAAAAAATCTATTTTCGAAAACTTTTTAGAGACGGACTTGCTTCAAATTAATGAAATTTATGTAACTGAGGAATAAAATTTTGTATAAGATTGAAATATCTAATACGTTCACTGGGCTAGAAATGACGAAAAAAACATCGAAAACAAATATGTAATATGGAGTAACATGACATATATTTTCTAAAGAACAGGCAACATAGCCTAAAAAATGTAAGAAGAATTCTCGTGAGCATATGTGTCAACTTACTGTCCAAATAATGCTCCAGATATAATGCAGTAGTCATTTTTTGACGTTTTTCGCGACAGCGATCAATGAAATACTATAACGGAGCCTTGTTAACTTCCGACGAAACGTCAATCATACGGTGTAATTTTCAACAAACGCATAACATTCGATCGTCGAAACGGCCGGAACGTCAGTTCAGAACGGGAAGCACATAATTTTGCGGTAACATTTAATACATCACCGAGCAGGTTTCTTCTCTCTATTGTTTCTTATTGTATAACTTTTTTTTCGTTTATTATTATAAAATGTTCAGTATTATAGACGACGATCGATGGCCGCCGTTTATCGTCACTTTTGCTGCGAAGTATATCTCCCTCCCTTCCTCTCGCTCTCTCTCGCTCTTTCTTTCGCGTTACGACGTGAAAATTTTCATGGTCGCCAATAATGCTGTGACAGTGAAGTTGGTGCAAACGCAAACTTGAAACTCGAATGATTCCACGAAATGTTCGTCACGTTTCATTCAAATTTTTCACTCAATTATTTCAGATATTCAAGTTGAAAACGGTGGATATTTATCACAGTAACAACAGAATTAATGGTTGTAAAAACAAGAAAAAACTGCGGAGAAATCCGACAACGATTTGACCCGCGCAAAACAGTTCCTCGATGCAGTTTTGCCAACACGACGCTCATTAACTCGATCGAGACGCCAATGACGTCATCGATGTCTATATGGGATTGAGAACCTCTGGAACGAAACTAAGCCTAACTGGCCTAACTTTTACGCTTTTTTCTCGTCTCCCGTTGATGTACGAGTACGTGTTCAGTTTACGATGTGTCGATAGTTGGTAAAAGGTCATACTCGAGGCTCGAGAGTGTAGTGATTGATACAATATTTTTATTCAAAAAATATTATTTTACACAAAAAAGAAAGAAAGTCTCCTCGACATTATTTCCACCGCGGTTAGTGCACACAGTTTTTATCACGAAAAACAGAGTTGTTCTTCCGCGTCTTACAAGTGGCTTACAACTTGCCCCGCCAACGAGACAGTTTTTTTGACAGATCTTTACATTCTTCACGTGCAACTTTTGTGGGCTTTTTCTCCGTACTCTCGTTTTGTATTGTTATTCACGAGAAGGCTGGAGACGTGGATAGATTGATGTTGTCGTGTTGCTCGCAACGTGTGTCAATGTCTCAGAGACTCCGTTGCTTACATTGATTATTCCATCAATTCTCATATTGCCCACGTTCGGATTCGAGGACTCGATTTCTTTATCGGAATGTTTCCTATCATCCTTTAATCACACATTGAGCGTCCACGTAAACATATATATATATATATTCTGAACGAACCACGGAAACTTAATCGACTGAAAGTATCGAATTTAAAGTTTGTTTTATCTTGAGCGTGACAAGAGTAGATAATTCCTCAGGCCTAATTGTTCGATATAAAATCATTCTCGTTGGAAACACGTTTGACAAAATATGAAATACATTAATAAAATTAAATCAATAAAAATGAAGGTTTCAGTACTTGGCTATTATTCTAAACATGTTTCTCCACAGTTCTGTACATTTTAAGACATCAAGAACAACAAAATAATTGACTAGACAATAACCTCAATTGTAAAAGTCATTATTTTGTTCACTGAATCAATTTGTTGACTTTTCAGAATACAAACGTATATTCAAAAATATACGTTTTCCAGGATAAAAACATTTTTTCAGAGTTTTGTTCATTCGTAAAAATTGGCATTTCTGCCAATTTTTACGAATGAACAAATTTATCTCATTGTCATTTATTTTTCAATTAAAATCGAATTTTTTTTCTAGCCAATAATGTTTGTTTAGTGTATCTTGACAATGTTTACATTTTAAATCATTGTTCATACATTTTATTCATATTCAAAATTAGAAGAACAAAATTCCTCTTAAGTACATATGCTATTACTATTTAACTCCCGTATCGTTGTTGTGTGAATCGCAACGTTATATAAAAGGTATTCATTTGATAAATGAAACATATCCAAGTGAACGACTAAAAAAATTGACTTGTATTCCAGGTGAAAATGGTGAAGCTTTACGCACTTACTGTTCTGTACAAAGGCCCGGTATCGGCGACAGCACTGAAATGTGCTTACGACGTAGAATCATTTTCCTTCTTCCAAAAAGGTAGCGTCAGAGAGTTTATGGCTTTTGTCAGTAAAACCATAACGGAGAGAACTCAAGTAGCAGCTCGCCAGAGTGTTAAGGAAGGAGGTAACTTCATTCTCATTATTTTTGACATTTGAAATTTTTCAAGTAGCTGATCAAAAAAATGCATAATAATCTATTTTCATAAGCCAGATCTGGAAAAACGAGAAATTTACTTGCAACATTCTAACGTGGTAGAATTTAAACTCATTTACATAATGCTCCATCGAGCTTGTTACCCACACAGTTGGAATTCTTCCTCATTTACAGAATACATGTGTCACGTGTACGTCAGAGGCGATAGTCTGGCTGGAGTTGTCATATCGGATCACGAATATCCAAACCGAGTCTCACACACTCTTATTACCAAAGTATTAGACGAATTTGCAGCTCGATATCCTTCAAACACGTGGACAACATTGACCGAACCGACCACCGATTTTCCACAAATCAATACGTACCTAGCCAAATATCAGAATCCTCAAGAGGCTGATTCCCTTACAAAGATGCAAAACAATCTGGATGAAACGACGATCATACTGGTAAACGTCTTTATAAACATAAAGTTTTTCATTTCGCTGATTTCATTCGGATGTACAGAATTTTTCATCAAACCTATTTTCCGAATGCGAAACTCGAATATGCCGAACTATTTCAATCGACTAAGTTAATGAAATTGATGAAGACGCAATTTTCAAGTTTTATAGACTCAAATTATTGTTCGATTAGTATCGAATATGCAAAGTAACAAATTCGTAAACGGAAATTGTTTTGGTAAGAAAATAGCGCTGTTAAAGTTCGTTAATTGGAATGAAAGTGAAAACTCGATATTGGGAGTCATTGAATCAGCTGAGGAAATTTTTACAGTGTCGTGGAAAACCATGAAAAAACTTTCGAATTAACTTTTTTAAGAATCGCCAATAATCTTCATATCAAAAGTGTTGGAAGCCTTAAATTCTAACAGCTGAAAAATAGAATTTTGACAAAAAATTCGTAGCAATTGCGACACGAGTGCAAAAAAACTCGAGGTTCATGGAAAATGAACAAACGATTGTCTCCAAAAAAATGGAATCTGGAGCAGAAACAAGCGACGGCATTATAAAATTTCCTTCCGAAAATTTCAGCACAATACACTGGAAGCTGTACTCCAAAGAGGCGAGAAGCTGGATGATCTAGTTGCGAAATCGGAAGGTCTAAGTGTACAGTCGAAAGCATTCTACAAGACGGCAAGAAAAACGAATTCCTGTTGCAGTTTAACAGCTTAATGCAAGCATGAAGGGATCGCGAATTAAGATAAATGAATTAATCGTCTCATTGTCATTCAGCCTGTCCATCAAATGCCTGTTTGCGATTCTACAATAAGCAGAGAATAATCGTCTTGAAATTAAGCGTTGTTGTACGTGGTTAAACCAAAAGAAATGTTATGAGGCTGCGTTGATTATGGAGAATTAGCTTTTTTCGAAATGGAGCCATACGCTTTCGAGAACCGCTATTGTCTCTAAGAAATGAGATCGTGAACCAACAAACAGAAAAGGTTTCAATGTTTAGGTAATATTTCGAGCTTCGAACTTTTCAAATGGTCGTCAGACCTTGAAAAAGAAAACGTCTTGAATCCTTTTTATTTTCTTACAAGAAAAATCGGAGAACTCCTTATTGAGTATTGTTAGAATTTACGAGAAATTCATTTTGTCAAATTATTTTTCATTTCAATTCATTTTCCCGAAGGTTCAGAAAAGTAATTGGAAAAATTCGATCAATGACGACCATGAAACTAGTTATCGGAATAACTGTTTAACATGCCAACCAGACAAGCAAAAATGACAAGAATCAAATTTTCAGGAAAGCAACTTGCAAAATGGAAACTCAATGATTCACCAAAATTTTTTACCATTTTTTTTTGTTTTTCCTTTGAAAAAATTAGAAGGTATAGTTGATTGTCAGACCATGAAATTTTCTTCGAAAATTCCGAAGACCTGTAGAATCCTCAAATTGCCTCCCCAGAATGTCGCAAATTGTCGGATAACATCACTGCCGAAGTTTTGGGGAACGAAAAAGAGAGTATTTTTGGAAATTTTGAAACGTAAGTTCCCACTGCTTGGTTTATCCTCCTCTCTAACAAACTCCATCAACGGTCCTAATTGAATTCGCGATCCTTGGCTCGACGCGGGCACGTAGTGAAAAAATCAAACAATGTTCCATTCATTTTGTCCCACGAGTCCTGGAACTTTGTTCGTGTTATGAATCGTATTTTGAAACTAATGCATAAAAGGATAAGGAAATCTTGAAAATATTGTCACCGTGACACAGTATTACATTCCAGAAAAGAAGACAACATTTTTCCCTGGACCGTTCAATTGAGCTTACTAATTATTTACCTTCAACAACATCGGAGATCTCAATGTTTTTCTATGGTATTAAAGTTTTCACAATTGGAATCAAACGCACGATCTTTTTTAATTTTATGTTCCAAGTTTTTAATCACTTTCCAAAAAAATATTCGAAACCACATTCCGAAGACAATAGCTGTGTATGGCAAAAACTTGAAGAAAATATTGGATCAGGTTGCTTTGCCAGAAGCTGTAAAAAATTGATAATCGTTAACATTAAGCTATGCATTACGTAATTGGCAAAACAGATCCAAAAAAGTTGGTTCACAATTCACAAGTTTACAAAAAAATTACATTCAGTCGCAACGATGTGAACTGCGTGTTTTTTTCCAAATTATGATTCGCCAAGAGTTTTCTTCCCTTGGACATGTCGTTATCATCAATTATCTCTGCCCCAATTCCTTGAAGATCGTCTTTCCATCATGAACCCGAAAGATTACTAGTTGTCAACAAAAAATGATGTAATAAAAAAATAACACTGTTGTAGAAGTTATGGACTGATTCGGTCCACATTGTACGAACCGATGATTGTTGACGAGCGTACATTTGCGTCTATCGAGTCGAACAAAGGAGGCAAAAACCATGAATTCTATATTGATCGTTGCAAACGAAGAGTTTCTATGTAAAATATGTGGGGAATCGATGTTTATATTCCAGCGCGAAATATCCCGCGGAAGTGTGGCTGCAAGTTGCTGAATAAACGCTACAAATGTTGAAAACATTCTTTTTCGTTTGGTTTAAAAATGTAGGCGTTATTTTGCGTGGATGATATTGTGCAATTTCGAGTATAGCTTTTCAATTATTTATTGGATGATTTTAAAGTTCTCAGCGTTCAACTCGAGATTTTTATTGCGATTGTTTAGATTTCTGTTGTACACTCACAGCCACAGAAACTGAAACATACAAAACTGCTTCTGCTTCTTCAGTTTCAAGTGTGCGAACTCCAAAATCATTTGTTTTTTCTTGCTTTTTAGGACGTATTACGAACAGTAGTTACTTCCTTACCGTTCCGATTTTTCCATTTTGAGAAAAAAAACGAAAAATTAAGAAGAAAGGGGCTGATGCACGTCTCCGTAGTGTCGTGAACCGATACGCGGGACTTTGGTCAGGAAAGTGTGTATGTAACTGTAATGTATGTATAATAATATTCTATGTGGATAATAACTGGAATAATTGTATCCGTTTATATTATATATCAAAAAACAAAGAATTCTGTCGCATTCTTTTCCTCTGTTCCTTCGTAGTCCAGTAATACGAAAACTGTTTCCAAGCGATTACACGTCCAACGAAAATTCTCATGGTTTTAAAGGATTGGAGTATCGAAACGATAATGAAATTAATTTTGTGGTCGAACAGGATTACGCTGATGATTAATTCGAACTACTGGAAAGTGGGAACCAGTAAGAAAATTGGGTTAAAAGAAATATTGCACTGCATGCAAGTGATACGACCCCCAGATTCCCGTAACTGGTTCACACAGAGTTCGATGCACTAATCAGACCTAGTGTAAATAGATTCGTATCCGAGCATGCCTCATTAACCTAGAAAAATATTTAACACGAGAGATCTACGAAACCATCACTCAATGAATGCAAATTTTCATCATTGTACATTCGCATCAACATTAAGATTCGTAATTCTTAACCGACTGGAATGCAATACTTTGCATTTTGTTCTTCACAAAATCATTTATAAATTCCTTGCATGGATTTTTTTAAGTTTGATCGTTTCACTGTCACAGTCAATTTTTAATGGATGATTTTTTTTCATCAACAAATCGCTATCAGTTCCAAACGAGTTCCCTTCGAAAAAATGTATTCGGTAAATTCGTCTCAAGTCGGTCAGGAAGTATGATTTTGTCTATTTACAAATCTCCATGAAAATGTGCCATCGGGGAAATTTGCTTTTATCAGTCAATGATTCCGGAAATCCGTTATACCATTTTTTCAATTATGATTTGAAATATTCCACTGGCCATAGAAATTTGCTGGTCCAAGACACTGGTAACAATTAAAGAAGCTTTGGGTATGTTCTTGATGATTTATAAAATATGGAACGATGCGGATTTGAAGTAAAGGAAATTCATTAAAAAAATTAATTTACAAGTTTTTTTCTTCTTCATATACATCGATGAGTAATACACATCGTAAATAACTGGTCACTTCCTGATACGGTTATTTTCCACAAAGTTTTAACTACGATTTTCCAGAGCTAACCCAACGATCTGCTCTACGACGATTGGTAATGTTTTGTTGGAGTTTTTTCTTCTCTCTCACTCTCTCTGCTCCTCTCTATATATATAAATTATGTAAGCTTAAGGGATTACTTCCCTGCCGGAACTTTACTCTTCGGTTGCCAATCTTCCCAGACGAGCTTAGTTTTGAACAAGATTCCTTTGTCGAATCCAGGATTATAACCAGGTGCGTATTGTTCCGTCTCGACCTAATTAAAGTAAAGAAATTATTTAAGCAACAATGTCACAGGAAAGGCAAAATAGTTATTCTGACAGTGAACTTCCTATAATTGTGATAAAGGGAAATAAAAATTTTTCTGTGAATCATTTTGACTTTACGTTATTTTCATTTGCCTATTTGTAAATAAATAAAATTCAGACTTTCCGATCAAAGGATAAGGAAGCAGCTTGACGATCCATTTGAAAAACAAGACGTTCTATTTTTGGCTCGAAAGTATCTCGTCGATTGAGGCATTAACCTCGCAGTAACGATTGAGGGATTGAACAATTTTTTGGAAAATTGGTGCAACTTTTGTAAAATATTTAAAATGAAAAAAAGGGTGATCGAGGGCTACTAAATTGTCTAGATTACGGAAATATTTTGAAGATCCATTTTTCTCAAGCCAAATAAAAATTAACTTGCTGATGGTTTCGTGAAAACTTACTTCATCCATAACATTCTCCCAAACTTCGTCATCTTGTCCACTG
This sequence comes from Hyposoter dolosus, assembly GCA_963921915.1. Lineage (NCBI taxonomy): Eukaryota > Metazoa > Arthropoda > Insecta > Hymenoptera > Ichneumonidae > Hyposoter > Hyposoter dolosus. Next base: position 19,116,874 of record OY998129.1, on the reverse strand, counting down.
ATGTAAATCTCCGGAATATCGAAACGAGCGATTTGGAGTGGACTCAAAAGCGCGAATTTATCCATCGTATAATCGTATCTTTTTTGTTGAATATCCCATTCCGGATCGAAATGCCAATCCGCAAATCTCGTGTCGTTTCTTCCGGTAGGTTCGAACTCCAGACGCTCGATATCCTCGACAACCACGCCGACATCGCCCTCCGTGCTCCAATCATAAATCAACAAATTCCCGGAATCTGTCACTTTTCTAAGATGAGTCTTGTAATGGTTTTCCAAATCGTTCAAATACTCGTCCGTTAGAGCCGGTGAATTTGCCTCGTGGGGGCGATTTCGCTTCTTTATGTTTTGCTATTTAAAAATATTATTGTTAAGTATTAAAAAAAGCGAGGTTTCTTTTATGAGTATAAAATCGAATGGTTCTAAAAAAAAAAAACGAAATGATATGACGTCGGTAAACTATACGCAATAACATTTGAAAAAATTACAACCATTCCATGATTTACTGGAGTCTTGATGAATGAAATTCTGATGTCTGAATGAAAGGTACAAAAGATTGAAGAAAAAAATACATTGCTAAAACTAGGTAAAAAAAAGTCTTTGATAATATAAATGATTAAATTCATTGCTTCGAAGAAATGATACAAAATTAGTGATGCAAGGCATGTTGTGACGATAAACGAGGTTAGATAATGTATAAAAATCAATGTACGAAAAACAAGTCAGCGTCATAGATTTCGTAGAGCAAAAAGTAGTGATTTCGTAATAAAAAGGCAGTTACCTTGATCACAGAAACAGGAGCATCCAAGTAAATAGTAAGATGTGGTCTCATGAATTGAAAAAGTGTGCCTTTACAAGCGTCTCGATGGTACTCGAGAGCCAGTTTAGATACCCAGCCACGAGCAGCCATGGCTTCCATGAAAATATGATCGGTCCAAGGTGATCGTTGCAAAACAACTCCTTCCCCGGTAGATAAAACATGGGCCAGAGCATCGATATACTGATTGCATCTCATGAAAAGCATGCCAAGCTGCATCGAGGTAACATTAACATGTTTTGGATCTTGGAGAAAAGTGTTCAAGTCATAGAATTGAGCATTGACTGGCAACTTTGGATTAATACTCCTCAAGTCAACGCCATAAGGATTGATCCATATATCGTCGTAGCTCGGTGGCGCTATATACTTCATTTCTAATTCTTCGGCCAATTGCTTAGCAACTTTGTCTTTTCCGACTGCTGGCATTCCCTCGACAACGAGAATTTTAGTATTGTCGTCAAAGCGTTCCATCATTGGATCCGTATGGTAAGTCCATATGGTCGTTTTTTTGTGTCTCCAGTCGTACGGAGGTGGTCGCGGTGGCCTATTTTTTCGAAGTTCTTTACTGGTTATCCCAGCTACTTGCATTATCGCCACGTTGTGGCGTTTTGGTCGTGCCTTTGAATATCGATAGAAATATTGACGGATCAAATCTGATCAAATTTTCGACATTTTTAAGAACTATAGACATCTTAAAAAAAAACTTTTCCAAATGGTTACAGATTTCACAGAAATATTCCAAAAAAAGCAAACTTTTTACAATTCCATAGAATTTTATTGTCAGCCATGATAAAAAAATGAATGGAAAGTTGCTGAAAAGTTGATTGGTCGATGAACTTGACATTTTTTGGGCTGGCAGGTAACTCGAGTAACTCGCCGTCAAATGAAAGGTTGAAACTTTTCGAATTTGCAAATTCAAATACTCGTATGTATGACTTCGAACGTTTCATAAAAATTTCGTTCGATATTCCGCTAATGTGTCGATTTTTTTCAACTGAGAAAAAAGGTTTTTCATTCGAATTCCGAGAAGGTGTAACGCGTAATTTAGAAAGAATACGTATTGAACATTTTTTCGGTGTAAACACTAACCTTACATAATCCGACGAGCAATGCAGTCGAATTGAAATTTGTCAGGCCCTTTATTAGCACCGACGCCATATTGCTGTGAAACAAAACAAGGAACAAGCCTCACAAAGTTAATTAACACTCAACAATCATCTAGAAACATGAATCGTTGTAATAATCGAAAAAAACTGAAAAAAAATGTTACCCAGTGTCTCGATGACGCCACCGGCTGAAGTAAGCGGCGCCTGAAAGTGACACAATACGGAAATCGTAGCTGCCAATCTATTTTCTTCGTATTTTTTAGCAGGATGGCAGCATTGTCGTACTTTTCGAACTGTTCAGCGGAAAATTTAAACAAAATTGATCTAAGATCTTATCAGACTGAAACCTTCGCAATTTCTGCTTAACGAATTCTCCAATATTCAGTGGTTTTAATTGAATTCATTTGAAGAATAACCGAATAATCATTAAAAGAAATATTTATTATTCTTGATTGCAAATTTACATTATCTATATTGATGTGCGAAAATATTGAAGCGCTGCCACTCTGAACATTCGATGACCTTTCCCAGATGATCGCTATTTTTATTTTCGCTAATAAATAGAAAAATAAGATAAGCATAGACGAATTTTTGAATTATTTGATTCTTCGACATTTGTGTACGAATAGTACCAATTTCAGTTACGAACAAATAATATATTGACATGCTTATAAAGAATAGAACTATAACGTTTTCGTGCGATTTTATCAAGATTGCCTGCGCGAATTCTGCTCTGCTGTGAAGTCGCACACTCTATCGGTCAATAGTGCAATCGTCAAAGCTTCTTTCTTTGTCTGTCTCGAGGCTAAGTTCGGAGTACTGGTGCAAGAAATCGAGTCGAGAATACTCACTGACAGTGTACGCGGCACACTCGTGCAGTGCGGTTAGTGGATGGTGAAGAGATGAAGCGTTCACACCTTGTCACCTAAGAAAAAAAAGGTGGGAGGTTGGGAAAAGCGAGACTGAAGGGAGAAGTTGTAGTAACAAAGATAACAAGCTTCCTTGGAATGACGAGGGACAGTGTAAAAACACGGGTATATAAATGAAAAGCACATAAATTTGTTAGAATCCCCAAGCCCTTCCAAGTGTCGTGTGTCGTGAGAGCTCTTGAAAAACGTTTGATACATAGCCGGAAAATTCATCAGCTCTTTTTTGCATAAAATTAAGAAACATTAGTCAATGCGTTGAGTCGCTCGATTGAATTTCTGTGTCATCGAAAAGAAGCCGAGCAAAAAATAAGGCTAGAGGGAACGAGAGCAAGAAAATAAGAGTAGATGGTAATAACAGAAGAGGCTGGGTTCTCTCGTTTTTGTATGAACGCGAAAGAAGAGGCGAGTGAGCTTGACGCAGCCGGCGGGTCGAGGGGAAGGAGAATAGTAGTACAAGTGGGGGGTGCAAAAGAAGTTATAGAAGGAGAGGAGGGAAGGAGGAAGGGTGATCGAGAGTAGAGAAAATGAGGGTGGTTGGCCGGAGACCACGAGACACTGTAACAAGGGGATGAAAACGTCGAAGATGTGAAGGAAACGCGATATCGGAGTGTTGCGACAAGACAGACGAAGGGGAAAGGGTTGAGGGAAATACAAAAGCAACAAAGAGAAGAAATAATCGTGAACGTACGAGAAAAGGTTATACAGAGTCGCGTGCGTATCGAGTGAAGTGATCGACGTATACGAAGCAGCAAAAAGATAAAGAGAGACTCTCTTTGCTCCCGAGTGTTTGTGTTTGTGTGACCAATGGTGTGTGTCTCCGTTCCTATGTGTTAAGGTTCATGTGCGTTTCTTGGCTCGGGTGTCACCGGGAACGTCGTGGGACAGACCGGGGGGTTTGTGGCAGGGAGGGGGACGCCGGCGTCTCATGTCCCAGGACAAAATTCCTTTCGGCCTGATCCTCGGACATTTATTGTCCGATAGATGATACTTTAGCCCCTTCTAGCAATGGGTGAGTCTTTCCCTCTGTACCATCGCCTTCAATGAGACACCCGCTATTTATAATTCTAATATTCTATTTAAGGGCCCTCCCCCCACCCTGACCTCATCCATTTTGTTTCGTGGAAGGAGGGGGACCGCGGAGCGTGCCCCCCCGCCCGCAATACGAACCGAACAGGGGGAGAAATATGTAGAAAGACAGAGACAACAAAAACGACACGGTTATAGGGATAACTTGAATTTTTGAACAACTTCTCTCTTCTCTCTGGTCTACACCGATCCCTTGTGTGTTTTAAACCCCTCCGCCGCGAGAGCACACTTTGTCTCTTCCATTCCCCATACTGCGACGTGTGCGAGATCAGTTCGAGATTCTCGTCGAGGGGCTTTCAACACATGCCACTACGCGCGCGACTCAGACACTATATATCGTTCGATTCTCTACACGAGATGAGAAAAACGCTATTCCGTACTTCTACAGGCTCCTCCGTGCACAATGAAATATTCTCGTTACGACCATTGATTTTCACATTTTCGCAACAACACAACATTTTAATATTTTCGATCAGTTTTTCAGGAACTTGAAAATCGTATTTTTTTTTCATCGTTAAAAATACAAAGCTTTTGACGAAATTTGCAATCTTCGTTTCGACCGTTCTTCGGTCTACTAACTGGTCCTCGACCGGGGCCACTGAGAAAGTTCTTTATCTACAGGAACTTTCACAATGGTTTTGCATTTTTTCCCCTGTAAAAATAGTATTCTCATTTAAAAATTCAGCAAAATAGATAAACGTCCAAAATCTTCACATCTTCGTTTGCATTTTTTTTTCAAGATTCAATTTCTCATCAGTCCGGTTCGCGAGACATGAACGATTATTTGAATGAATTTGAGAATAAATAAAAACGTTTTTAGCCATTAATCGACTCATACACAATGAAATGAAAAATTCTTTCATTAATTTCCACCGGAATTTTTTGTTTGAACAATTCTTTGATTATTTGTTGATATTAGAATTATTGAGTTCGATTTTTCATGTGAGGAATATCCTCAATAAGAAGTGTCTTAAAAATTGTGTTCATTACGTAGTTTCTTTTTATTCAAGTCGGGCTATCCTTTCGTGTTGCCACTACAGATTAATTTTTCATAACCGTACACGGTGAAGTGAACGTAGAGTCTGGAAGCATGGGAGAAAGAAAGTTGATTCTGAATGAACGTCAAAACTGATTACTTCCGGTCAAAACAATAGTTCTACTTCGTGGTAATGGATTTATTCGTTTTTCACTCTTATCACTACTCTGAGAAGTTGAAACGAGAAGAGAGGGCAAGCGAGAAATTTTCGATTAGAGTCAAAGTTGATGACTTCCGGTAAACCGAAAGAAACGTACGAAACTTCGACCACATTTACTCGGAGTGATCGGTGTGCTTATATCGATTATTTTGGTTCAATTTCGTTTCAGTTCGCAGCCGGAGTTAAGAATAAAGATTTTAGAAATGAAAAAAACTTGTTCGAGCATTCAAATCAAGAAATTTTCGGACGAAACTAAATTCAAACCGAAAATAGCACTGATAAAAAATGAGAGTGATAAAAATAATGTTACCAATCGATCGCAATGAGTGGTTACAGTTTTTAACATTTCTACAACATCTTTCAACACATGAATAAGTCTTCATCAATTTTCGCCACCGAAAATATTTTATCCAGCGTTTCGAATGAAAAAAAAAACGATTTATCTTGGCTGAGCTTAAAGTCCTACATTTTCTTTGCCTTCATTTCTTCAGAGAGGAATCAATTTTGTCAAAATATACCGAAGGAATTTTTTTATTCATTTTTAACAAGGACATGTGAGGTCTGCGAGTACGAGACATTTATACAAGCCAGAGAATAAACAAGTATCTGGTACGCGATCGTGTCAAGCGCTATCGGGTGTCAGACCAGTTCCCTTGCTCGTGTTCTGTCTCTCCCTTTCTATGTATGAATATATTTACGTAAGTTTATACGTACGTGTAATTATCCCGGAATTATATCTGTTCATAATTCTTTATACATTCATTTTATTTCGTAGAGCATCGTTATAGACATGCTCTCGTTGAGGAACACATGCTTCGCGAACCATCGTCATTTTTTTTTTAACAATCCTCTCTTGTTATTTTCTATCGCCACTAGATGGCGTTCCGTCTTGTTTTATTTATCAATGCTACTTTCTTCGAGTCACACGCGATGCGCATACAAGTAAATACATGTATACAGGCAGTTCCAGGCCAAATCGACAAGAACCTTTGAATTTTTTTTGCGTCGTCTTAATACAATCGCATTTCTAGAATTCATTTTACCATTTTTTTACTACGAAAACTCGTCGCACTTTTTTGGGATCTAAAAAAACAAACTAAAAACTTGATAAATGATAATTTTGTAATTTTGCATATTTGGAAATTCATGGAATCCTGGATATCCCGCTTCATACGAATTTTCATTTTTTAATCGATAACAATAAGTATTAGAAAAGAAAAGGGGAGCAATTTTCGTGGCTTCAATTGGAAAAGCTCCATCGAAATATTATGCATCACCTGCAAAAATTCTCTTTGACGCAAAGTCCCGATTTCTCAAGAAATCGAAGAAACAATTCAGCACGAAACTAAAGCCTGAAAATATACGAAAAATAATTTCAAAGCAATGAAACGAAAATTTCGAGGGTCAAGGACCTGTCGCTTTGAGTTGGAACGAGCCGTGCATCGATAGACTGCAGAGATGGCGCGCCGGTCTCACGAGGAAAACGCCGTCTTCTTGACGTTTCCTTCGACGCCTGTTCGTTCTCAACAGTTTAGTTTGTCAGTCGCCACTTGGCACCGCCACATGATGGACTGTCACAGTAGACTCGACAACTTCGAGACGATTTTAAATCTGCTAGAAATCGAATGATTTATCACATTTTTTAATGAAATTTATTGAAATAAAAAAAAATATAGGGAAACTTTGCTTATTATACATTTAGTAGTTTCGTCTCGAACCAGAACATCGATCTTAATCGACGATGACTTTTTCTTGCGGTGCATTATGCTCGAGGACGTTGTACACGTGTACGTATTTATAAATATGTGCTTATTGTTTAGGCAATTTTTTAAATTCAATTCCTTTCGGTAGCAGCAACGATACGCTCTCTTCTCTAACGATGGCGAATCATCCAAGTGATTCGAGCCACGGAGAATTCCGAGAATCCAGTCCGAGAGCGAGCGTATTGGAGACTGTTTTTTTTTTAATTATTTTTTTATTGTTATTTGCTGTAGAAATTGCTATTTGAAGAAAAAATAATAATCACAATTTTTTATATTTCAACATTGCGAGTCAAGAGCGAATAAAATTTTATTAGAATCTTATAAAATTATTTTTTCTCCATTTCTTGTAATGTTTCTTTTCAACGAACGAGTAAATTGCAGATTTCGTTCCGTTCACCGTAAACATTAACTTTCCCGATTTCCGTTGCATCCGAAAAGTATTCATTTTTTTCCGTTCTCTATTTTTTTTTTTTTTCTGGCAACCAGCTGTGCATTTCCACAAAAAAAAACCATGAAGCGTGTTGTAAAAATTGCATGCAACCTATTGATTTTTGAAAATTCACCCATCATCACGATCATGAAATAAAAATTAAAACAAATTATGAAAATACTGTTTTTTTTTTCAAAATTAACAGGTAATTGAAAAAATCGACGTGGTAATTTTGTTGAGAATCTGCTAAAGAACGAAATGAGTGAACGGATTAGTCTCTTGAAAATGTCCATAAATGCTGACGTTGATTTTCGCAGTCATCAGTCGATGACAACAGAAAACTACATTTTACGTTGCCGTAAAATGATCGGATCTTCAATAGCGCAGAGAAAGAATTTAAACGGAAAAATTACTGAGTGAAATGTTAATTTCATAAAAAATAAATATTATTTTCTTTTCGTCAGAATTTACGTCCGACACAATGAAAATTGTCAAAGATTCAATGTCGTCTGATGATTCTGTCGTGTAACGGGAAATTTTCAATTTCAATTCTCTGCTTTGTTTTGAATGTTTTGTTGACGAGGAATTAGCTGGTAATTTCTCGATCAACGTTCCGTGTAATGCACGATAGTTTTGTCAATATTCACGTAGTAGAAAGAAAATGCTCGAAATTGTAACGATTGAGAAAAATAAATAGTTGCGTTGCTCGTTGTTGCCTTACATCCATTTATATTTCTTGCACATATAAACAGCATTTTCACTTGAACGTCCGTACATATTGATGTACACTACGTAAACTATATTTCTATAGTTTGTATTTTTTTTTGTTTTCTCTCATTTGCGATTCGCATATTTGTTTCTCGTTCTCGCTGTGTATGGCTTGAAAAAAAAAAACCAAACAAATAGATAGTCGTATTTGTAGGTCGTTCTCTGTGTTTAGTCATTTGTCTCGTTCCGTATGTAAGAGACACTACTTCACCGAGTTAACCATCTAGAAAATAGCAAGCTGTTACATTCTTATTTCCACATAGGTTTGCTCGGCCAAAGTCAATTCGTTCAAGTGAATAATTAATAAGAAGTAACCGAAAACATAAATTACCCCAGGTTGCTTTTTTTTTAGTATTCATATAATTTCGTTAACGCTTTTGTTTCCTTGCGTTTTTTTTTTTTAATTTTGTCTGGTTGTCTCATTTGCAGACACCCAAGGAGGAATGGCTCGCAATACCGGGCCGGGACTCTACGAGTTCCTCATGGAGGCGGAGCTTCAGCAGTATTATCCGGGAATTCGTGGTACGTATTTTTTTATTCTTTCTTCAAATCAATTCCTTCGAAATTCTTCGAATTGTCATATTCGATTTTTTCCTTCGCATCGTTTTGAATTCGAGCGTTTTTTGTTTCTAATTTTGTTTAATTGTTTGATTGTCGGTGCAGTAAAGTTGGAGATAAAACTGTGACGTAAAAATTCATCGATTGAATAAAAATACCGAAATATTCAAGTGTAATGAGGGAATAATCAAAATCCAAGCGATTTTTTTTCTCTGACGGAGTCGGAAATATGATTTAATGGAAAAGAAAATGAAAGAATAGAGAATTATTGCTCAATTTTCGTCAATGTACGGACAACAATGTCCTTGGACGATTCTTAACTCACTCCAATATATGACCTTCGTGCAATTCTTTTCCTCTTCGCAATCGCTATGGCCATATACCAGCGGGCTAATTTAGCCGCCGTAATGCCATATAATTAACGACTCACGCTTCTCCATTTACGGCCAAATATTGAAGTATCATCGTGGCTATTGAAAAAGAAATTGTATTATATTTCTTCGACTCTGGGCATAGTCTAGATTCGCGAGTAATAAAAAAAAAGCCTCTTCAAAATTCTCAAACAATTACTCAGAAACTTATTTTCATCGAAAAATGGGAGAATTCATCAATTAAAAAATTTTGAATTAAAAATAACATATGTGTTCCGAATGAAAAAAAGATTTTTGCGTTTGATCTCGATATACTTTAAACCTCAAAAAATTATAAATATTCAAAAGTTTCAATCGAACGAGGTTTCTGCCAGTCACCAGATATTTTTCATTCGTACTAATCCACAAATTTCGTTTATCGGACCCATTGTGACAAGTACATCTTTCCATTTTTCCAGTTTAAAATTTTTTTTAATTTATTTTATTGTTTTCATGTATTTGAAGAATCAGACTGTTCGTAAATGCGAAAATGATTTTTTTTTTCAACTGCCATAAAGCTGCAGGCCCTTGAATTATCCGTTGATATTTTTAGGAGATTCAATGCTCTGCAATGTGATAAATTTGAATGTCGAATTACAGGAGACCTCAAAGTCCAAAACACAGCCCAGCTGAAGTACGTAACGGAAGAAGATCTGAACGCAATAGGGATGAGCAAGCCGGAGATGAGACGATTGAAAAAGTATTTCCAGAAGCATTTCCCACAGAATTATTTATCGAAATTCAAAAAGATGCTTTTACCAAAGCGAGAGGAACAGCCGGTAGGAGGATTGGGAATGTTGCCTGAGGAGAAGCAGGAAAAGCCACCGATAAGAGTGCCGAACAAGCATATGATCCCGGCGGATGCGATAATAGTGAACAAAGAATTGGGAACCGGAGAATTTGGAGTGGTCCAGCAGGGTGTATGGACGAACGATGGGGAACGAATACAAGTGGCGATAAAATGTTTATCGCGAGAGCGAATGCAAAACAATCCGATAGAATTTTTGAAAGAAGCTGCAATAATGCACGCGATAGATCACGAGCATATAGTGCGTTTGTACGGAGTTGTATTGGACACGAATTCATTGATGCTCGTAACGGAATTAGCGCCATTGCGTTCGCTGCTGGAATGTTTGAAGGAACCGAGTTTGCGAGCAAGTTTTCCGGTGTTATCGTTGTGCGATTTTTCCGTACAGATTGCAGATGGCATGCAATATCTCGAAGCAAAAAGATTGATCCATCGTGACCTCGCAGCTCGGAACATCCTCGTATTTTCAAAGAACAAAGTTAAAATATCGGATTTTGGTTTGTCACGAGCATTGGGCGTTGGCAAAGATTATTATCAGACGAATTTCAATGTAAATTTGAAATTACCAATTGCCTGGTGCGCACCCGAGTGCATATCTTATCTCAAGTTCACATCTGCCTCGGATGTATGGGCCTACGGTGTTACATTGTGGGAAATGTTCAGTTACGGTTTCCAACCTTGGGCAGCATTGACCGGCCATCAAATATTGGAAGCGATAGACGAGCCTAATTTTCAACGTCTCGAACAACCTGATTGCTGTCCCAAGGATTATTTCACTCTTATGCAACAGTGCTGGCAGCACGAGCCTGGCAAAAGGCCTAAATTTACCGAATTGATTAATTTATTGCCGGAGTTGAAACCTGAACAAGTGCAGGCTGTTCAGGATAGCTCCGAGTTGGGACAACTCTCTTATCGTCAAGGTGACGTCATAACTGTTCTGGATAAAGGCAGTAGCAATGTTCTTTGGAAAGGTGTTTTGAACAACGGCAAAACTGGCTTTTTCAATCCAGCCCATACGATAGCGTATTTAGGATCCAATTTACCGAGCAACAAACCCGGCGAGTTTTCACGAGGCGATGGCAAAAATGTATTCTCCTCACAAAGACGAAAAATTCGCACTGATATGATCTCCTCCCCCCAAGGCGATTTTAAACACACCGGTCACGTTGGCCTCGACGGAGCTTATTTCGGCGACATAAGCTTTCTCGGTGGCAAATATCCACGTTTACCGAGACAGATAGTCACACCGTACAAACCCCATGAGGACGTTACGGACAATTCTAGTCAGGTTCTGAGTCAGGACGGGAGACCCGTCGATGCGGTCAACGAATCGATAAGGGATAGCAGAAATCTACAACATTTGCAACACGATCCCTCCAGCAAACACGGTAATTTTTATTCACCCTTCATTTTTTCGCGACCCTCGTTTTCTCCGCGTCAATGGAAATTACCAAAAAATATACAATCCTGACTATTCTTCCGGTGACAAGGGCGAATGTTCAATTTGCCTCCTCAAGTACTTCAAAATCATATGCTCAATAAAACCTCGAAAACGTTCAAACTGTTTTTGTCAATTCACCAAAGCGGTTGCTACTTTTTTTCTATTAGAATTTCTCATCCCAGCCACCGCTCGTTCTCTTGAAAGCTTCCATCCTGGCAAAGATTTATCAAAATCGTCTGAATTGTTATTCAGTGAATAACGGCCAAAGATTTTTCTCTATTTTTTGCTCCAATTTTCCAGACATTTTTTGTCAACAGTAAGCAATTTCGACTCCTTGCTAAACATGACAAAATAAAGTCGTAAAAAGGATGAATTTTCTATTTTGAAAGAGCAAGTTAACGACGACCTAGTTTTTCTTGATTTTGGCTTTTAATATAAATTTGATTCTCAATCGAATTATGTGGATTGATATAAAAATGATCGCTGAATTCATTCGAAATTCATTGCTTGGAATATTGTTCTGATAATCTTGGTAATTTTAGAGAGTTTGTGGTCGGATACGAGCTCGGAAATATCGCATCTCGGTAACGTTGGTAACGCGAGCAAGCAATCCATGGGATCGAGTATAACCGGAAGTATGGACACTGTTGGAGCCGACCACGAGTATCACGAGATCAGCGACGAAGAGAATCAGGACAGTCCCCTGAGATTCGACAAATCGTTGAATTTCGACTTCGGTCCGAGTCTCCTGGACGAAATGGATCAAATGTTCAGATCTTTAGGTTTGTGTCTAACACGAAATTTATCAATTAACTGCTCAATCTCATTCGATCCCGTAGCGTCGAAAATAGTTAATAATAATATTTAAGCGAATTGTGAACTTGGAGTTCATTGACCTATTTGTGGCGAATGAAAAATTTTCCATTGAAATTTTTTTCGTGTGATTTAAATTCATTGGCTACTGAAAAATCAACAATACGTTGCAATAACTACAAGAAATAATGCCAAAGCATACCGCTGGGAATTTGAGTTTTTCGCCTTGAAAATTTCAAACATTTAATGAGACTGGTCAAATTTTTGTCAAAATAAATCTTCAAAAATTGTTCAGTCCCGCGAAAATCAGATAAAGACGTTGATGTTCGGTGAAACTTTGGAGAAATCACTTCGAACATTTCTGATCACTCAAACGTGTTCGATTTTTTTTGCGAGATTTGCCAATGTGGAAAAAATAATGAGCAAGTTTCAAGCTTTTTGCTTTTTGTCCTCGGCTACGAAGTACTGTATGCTCGAACGAAAAAGGAGGAAATAGAAATAATCGAAACAACATATTTCCAGGGACTTCGCCTCCTCCGCCCCCGCCGCCTGGTCATCCGGTGTCAACAGAGCACGAATCGAGCAACGCTCGTAACGAGCTTCGAGAAATACAGGCAAAACAATGCGGCAAAAAGAAACAAGCAACCGTGAGTCCAAAAAACGTGCATCGAATTTTCTTCTTTTTTCTTGTTTATTTTTTTTTTCCAATTTTTCTTCCTTTTACGTTTATAAAAAAATTATTTTACTTCACCATCACCGTGTTTAGAAAACGTCTTGATCACTGTATCGCATCCCATTTTACGTTGCTTTTTATGTTTATCGAAACCAAGCCTCCTCGTGACGATGAAAAGTCGATGTGTTGTTATTTCATTTGCGCGTTTCTTCGAACAAGATTTTGTTATTTTATTCATTATTATATTTTCTATAATTCCATTGCTGCATTGTCGGCATATTCCTTTTTTTCGGTTCGAAATTTTTTTATAGCCGAAAACTCAGCGTTTTGTACGACAGAAATCCTCACACAAAAAAAAAGAGACATCCAACGATGTTGAAAGTTGTTGTTTCAAATGAAAACTGAAAATTATCATTTGAATTATCGACGTCGAGTTCGGTAATTCTTATTTTTTATTCTCCGTTGATTATTGTTTTACACATTTTTTTCTTTGTGCTTTTCATACACGATTTGGATAGACTAAATTTGTCATTGCCATCGACTGGAATTTCTAGATTGGCATAGCAGCCAAATAGTGCGAATGATCTTAGGATCGTGCCGATCTTTAGTTGTAACATTTATATGAATATCATTTTAAAATAGATCGGAACAAATTTGATCCCGAACACACGCAACAACATTATTTCTCATTTTTCTTGTTCAGCCGCGTGTTTGTTTTTCTTTTTCCTGACATCAACAAGCGAGAAAAAAGAAAAGAGCGAAAGAAAGAGCAATTGGAAGAACACGAAAAGTTGAAAGAGCAAATGAAATTTTTGGACGTGTACCAGCGGTGGTAAAAGTTTTTCCTGCGTTTAGGTGAAGCCCATCTCGGCGGCAGATCAGAAAACTCTCTACTCGGCAATTGCCATGGCGCAGGAATTGACAGCTCGTTCCATGACCGATCTTGAGCATCCACCGGAGTCACCTCGCACACCTGCGAGTCCTTCCAGGCGCAGAAAGTTCTCTTTTAAGTTGCCACATCAACACAGTCCAAAACCTGACAGACGACACTTTTCAGAGGAAGCCGCCAGTATACCTGACATCCAGGTACATTATACAATGTTTTTTTTTTTTTTTTCGGTTTTTTACTTTTATCATTTCGTTCTTCAACTCGTAGTCGAGACATCATTGAATCTTTGTTTCTTTTTTTTCGCGCTATCATTGACCATCTAAATATTTAACTCAATATCCAGAAATTCCAAAATAACGTTTTTCATTATTTTCTCAAATCTTATCAATATATTGCGAGACATTTTTTCAAGAAAATCTTTTTTTTCAATATAATTAATTAATTCCGTATAATTAACGGAAAATAAAAAAATTGTCGCCCATAATGAGTGAATAAATTCAGATTTTATTTGATTTTATAATAAAAAACTTCGCTTTATTTTGAATTATTGCTCAATAAGTTTTTTTTGTTATTCATCACATTTTTCTTATTTTTAACCGCGACTCTTGGTCGCTTTCTGTAGATTCACTTGGCTTTCTAATAACGAGTCTCTATTGAATTTTGTTTAATTTTTATTATAATTTTTCATAGACATTGAGGCACTCATAATACATAAAACGTACATACATCATTACTCACGAATCATTATCATCATTATCATCGTCGTCATCATCATCACCTTGTGTCAAGATTATCATTTGACGTTTATAAATCGTTCGACGACGAGTCATGTCGTTGAAAAAAGAAAAACAAACGGTGCAAATAAATGACGCTTTCGAACGGCGACGTTCGAACGCTATCATCACTATTGATCATTAATCGTTATGGAACGCATCGTTAATTCCTGGTGCCGGTTAGAAGTCGATCGATGCAGCTATGTTTATTCCACATTTGTCTAACCACGTGTACAAATTCACATCTTTCTTCCTCATAGATGCATATCGAACTATGTACGAAACATTCTACGCCAAAATCAGTAACGAATTTTCGAAAAAAAAGAAAAAACACTTGTTCTAGAATTCTCTTGAGAATGAAAAATCGAAAATTCTGTCAAAAAATAGACAAAAATTAACTTGCACAACGATCGAGGCATAAAACTTTCACAAGAATCGAGATTTTTTATAAACGTTTTTGTTCTGGATTCTCTACATCATTCTGAATCTCTACATCATGATGTAGAGAATTCAGAACAAAAACGTTTATAAAAAATCTAGATCCTTGTGAAAGTTTTATTTTAAAAATTTCGACGCAAAATTCACGTTTTCAAATCTCGCCTTATGTAACATTGCTAGAGAATTTCTAAAATACAGATATTCGGCATTTACTGCGGTCGAAGCTGGAGGATTAATGGAATGTTGTTTTTCTTTTTTTTTTTCCGAAAATCGATTGTACGTATTGGCGTAAGATTTTGTGTACACGTTTTGAACAGGAATGGGTACAGTGATGTTTCTCGGTTGCATTGGACAAAAAAAAATTTTCCAATAATTACTAACCACCGATTAAGTAACCATTCGATTAAAAAAAAACGTGCACACGAACGTAATTGAGGAATATATAACCTGCTCATTCCTGTACGGAAATAAATAGGCTGTTTTATTACTTTTTATCGAATTCTGACCATGAATGAAAATCTTTGTTTAGCTCATGAATTTTTTTTTGTGTTGGAAAAATATCGTTGCGAACAATTCTGTCGTTTTTTTTTCTCTATGATTCGATTTGGTATGATTAATTAATACTACTAAAAAAAATCGTGAAGGCAAGATCGAAAAAAAACTCAATTTTTTTGTAAACGATATTGAAAATTGGAGATCACTTTTTTATTGGAGATCGATTTTTTATCTTGATCTTATCGAAAGCAAAGATGACTCAGAGTCTGCAAAGATTACGTCAAACTTTTGCAGATCGCCGGAAATTTCGTTTTATTAGTAATTTTTATAATCGATCCAGATTTTTGCTCAGAAACATTGATTTTCGTTCGTGAGAAACGAAAGAGAAAGCCCGCTTAGTTTCGAGTCACACCCTTAAATGTGAATGTTTTATATTTAATATATAATCGTTGTGATCTCTTGTACTAATATACGAAACTTTATGAAAAAGATGATCGTGGCGAAAGTTCGTGCAGCATTTACTAACCAAGGGTAACTAAACCGGTTCCGTCCTCACCCAAAATTCCCATCTAATTATGAATTAAATTTATTATTTGATTTATTTCCGATCCGCATTAACTTTATTGTTATTTTTGTTGCGCGATTGGCATTTCGCAATTTAAAAAAATGCACGAATACGATCGCATCGAAAAAAATTGAATGATCATTATTAAATCGAATAATTTGCACGTTTTTCTGGTAATTTGGCATGACCTTGAACATAACACGTGTGTAAATGTGTAAAAAAATCGATTTTTTTATTCGACAAAATAAAATCGTATGACCCAGTGGTTGTGCTCGAGTTTGCAGTCATTATCATCGACCGTATCTAGCATAGAATCACTTGGCGCACCATCAACCTTGAAGCTCCCGTTATGGGACAAAGCCTCGGCCGAATTTTGTTTCGCAAAGTCACGCGAATTATTGACAAAACCGAGTGCCTGGACGTCGTATATGGACGTGGAATTTGACGCCCACATATTGGACAATGCAGCGACGAAACAGAATCTCGTTAAGTCGACGGAATTTCTGGAAAACGGAAACGCTCGAAAGAATTCAATAAACTGCAAGAGTCTCGTTGACATTGAGAATCAAATGAAACCAAATAAAAATGGCCAAATGTTATTCAGTGTCAATACGAATTTTGATTTTCCCAGAGAAGCCAAGAGGGTCTCAACGAGTTACGTCGATCGTTACTTCGAGCAGCCAAAATACTTTGAGGACGAATTGACGATCGAGTGTCCTGGAAACAATGAGAAAGCAGCCTATTTGGAGGACGAAAAAATGGAGAAATACGAGAAAATGAATAATTTTGAGCAAACTGGGCGAAGCACTTTTTGGTCCAATTTTCAAGATCGTAGTCCAACCATCAGTGAAAGAATTTCAGGCCCATTGGCAGGAGTTGGAGGCGGTGGTGGCGGACAGAACAAAATAACGAACAACGAGCCAACGAGAGAACCAACGAGCCTGGATGGACAAACGAACGAGGAGAGCAATATCGACACATCGAAAGATAAAACGACAACGAGCTACGAGAGTCCACGTGGAAAAGCAACGAAATTCGATTCGCCAACTGAG